>JANHFK010003600.1:9629-25051 GCA_036250565.1 Sibynophis collaris | reverse complement strand
ATTATATTTTAGTGTTTGAAGGAGGAAACTGGATTGGATTTTCCTGCCATTATTAACTACTAGCACTATTTCACTTTTCACAGCAGGTTTTTTTTTTTCTTTCCAAAGGCTCTGAAAGCAGCCTGAGGGCAAAGATTTTTTTTGGGGGGGGGAGGCATTTCTCTTTGCCTGCCTTGATTTTACAAAGTTTTTGTGCAGATAATTCTTGATTTTTATCCTAACCTTTTTTCCAGGAGAAAGGGTTGCAAATGCCGCCACCCCCCCATCCCCCCAAATTTGGGGACTATCTATTCCATTAACCAGAGTGGATTAAAGAGAAATTTCTTCCTTTTCTGCTCCAGAGCCCCAGAGCTAACAAAAATATGAGTAGGTTGGGATGGTTTTTTCATATCTTTGCCTTATTTTTTGCTTTTCTGGAAACTTGTCCTTATATTGTACTAAAATATAATTAACCAAAAAGTCTATAAGTGATTTCTTTCTTTCTTACCCTGCCACTAAAAATAGGAATATTTTAAGATGGATTGTTGTTATGGGAAAATTTAAAATCTATTTAAGTTTACTTATGTTACCTTCAAGAGATTCTGGGTAACTCATAACAATAAAAAAATAATAAAATATATTTTCACAATAAAATCATCACAAAGATAAAAAGCCAGATATTTAATGATTAAAATATATATGTATTCAAAATAAAGAGTAGCCAACATTTCATAAATCTATCCCCCAGAGATATGCTAAAAAGGATGTTTTTCCTACTTCTAGAACACTGTTAAAGAGGGCAGCCTTTTTACCTCAGAAAGAAAAGAATTCAAAAGGGTTATAGAATTAATCTTAGCTATCTTCTCAAATGCTAACCCCCAAATAGGTCTCTGGTAGGCAACGAGATATTTTAATATAACTAAGTAATAATGAAAGGATACGAGTTTTCTTCAAGTTCCATTTTTTTAAAAAAATAATTGAAAACTTTTTAGTATGCAGTTTTATTGGTATTATTAGGATTTTTCCTAGAATATTTTAATCCACATGTTATGGTTAAGTGGATATTGTCTTCCACTCTCAAGAACTTGTCCCATTTAAATGCAGACTACTCTTCTATTGCACATGAATTTAATTGAATAAATACTAAATTAAAAAAGAAAGATACATAATGTCGAAAAAGGAAAGCTACAAATAATATATGAAAAAGAAGGAAAAAATAATTTTTTTAACATTGTTGAAATACTAAACATGGTGTTAAATTCAGAAGTGCATCAATATTAGTAGATGCACCATTTTATCCTAAAAGAAACTGATTTGCTAATGCAAGGTCCGTGAATCTCTAACTCAGCCGTCCTCATCCTGCCTGTTTAAGAACATCCAATATGCCTGCCACATCAATTTAATTGAATGCAGATTCAAATAGCATTAATGGAATATCAACATAAATATATTTGCTAACATTTATTCTGGAACATACTTAATTTGAATTTTAACATGACTAAATATCTACTTTAATTGATGTTTAAACTATAACGTACATTTTGTAGAAAAATGTCAATTATTGCTGCATAATTGATAAAACAACAGCTAATTGAGAATGTGTCAAGTTGTCATATCATATTGAGCAACAGCAAATACATGTCATGCTTGCAGTTGAAAATATGTAAGAAAGCACAAAGTTGAATTACTTCGCACATCTGAATGCACAATACACTAAGTTTTGTGGTTTTTACTAGATATACAGAAGTGCAAACCATATCTGTGGTCAATTTGAATTGGCATAACTTGAATTTCCTTTTGAAAATATTTGCACAATTATTTTGTGATTCAATGTATATGGACTTCTATCAAAAAAATGCAGCAATATAAAATAAAAAGTGTAGAATAAGCCATCATTCTACTACTACCCATTTCTATAGTTAGCCAGAGTAGATTAAAAGGAAATTCATTGTAGATTAAGAAATACAAAAAACAAATTGAATTAACAAATAAAACAACAAGCAAAAAGAAACCAAATTTACACCACCAAAAATACTGTTATAATTACAAACAATTAGCAATTGTTTGGTATAGTATTAACATTATTAAAGTAATAACAAATGACTTCAAAAGAGATGAGTCCAGAAAGAAGCAAAATTACCGAAGGAAATTCATGATGATACCAAAAGACTTGGATCACTTTCAACATTATGGGCGGTAGTTATTATGGGGGTTTAAAGGAGCTGAATTTATACACACACTGTGTGTATTCAGTATGTGTGTGTCTATGTATGTGTGCAAGTGCACTTTTGAGTCAATGGGCTTGTTCCCAGCAAAATGGATACAGAATTCAACCTTGAATAGTTGAAAAAGCTGTTTCCTTGTAAAGGAATGTAGGATAAATTATGCTCTCAATTTAATCATCTTTTTATCACATGCCATTTTGGGATTTTTTCCTGTATTTTCTCTCCAAATGATCTACTTTATTCTATATATACTGTATGTGTGAATCTGTGCTTGCACATTTCCAATAATGATCAGAGTATATTTATATATTTTTTTATATAATTTTTTTCTGGTGTGATACACCAGCTTTACACCATTTTATAGAAATTTTCTTTAAAATCATAAGACATGGATTTCAGTCCTTTGAACCACATTCTTTCCCATTAATGCATTTGTATATTATAACCTTATAATCAAAATTCTTAGTCCACTTTATTATGCACCCTGCATCTTATTCTTCTTCCATTTCAAATTTCAACAGAAGCTTATATATTTTAGCAATTACATGTTCACCATTTCTATATAATTCCAATTCAAATGCTGTTACATGTTGTTCTATTCCTGTTAAATTTTAAACCATATCAAACATTTCCTTTAATCATGTGTTAAAACTCCATAATTATTTTATAACTTGGAAAATTCTCTTATCTGTAACACTCTACATAGTAATCTCTTCTTCAGGTTCTGGCCGATCCTTTAAGATCCTTTAAAAATATTTTAGTCCTTAACTCTTTAGTTCAATTCAGCACTTCATTGGTCTATATACACGTGGTCTTTCTCAAATGCCACTTATCTCTTTATTTAAAAAGCTTAGCCATTGAGTCCCCTTAAGAAAGCTAAACAGTCTTCTTTTCCACAGAGGTATGCATTATATTTTTAATTAAATACAAAGTACTTTAAAGCAGATAATTTAAATTTTAACTGGTCCCTTCTGTTTTAATTTTTATAATTCAAATTCTTAGTAAGTTTTTTTTACTAAGAACTTTCTTTTGATTAATTTTAAACCTTTATGATTATTTCTTTATTTTTCTTTTTGATTATATCCCAGGTTGAAAAGGCAATCACCAGATGTTTAGTTCTTTGCTGTTTGAAAGATCTCAATAGGCGTCAAAGTATTTATATCCAAGTATGTTTTAGATTAGAATGCCAAATTGCATTTGAGTCCAATGCTCTTAAAGTAGACTCTGTGTGAGGCTGAGTTTGATATTCTTTCATTGGCTCCTGTTCTACTCAGTGTACCTACAGTTTCCATTCAGATCTTGTGAGTTTCTTGTGAAAAGCAATCTTCTGGAGCACATGTGGGTGATCTCTTAGATTCTCCTGTATCTGGAGAAGCTCTACAGGTCTGGCTTCACAACCAGTTCACAAGTTTCCACCTCAATATTATCTCTAATTATTGGAGCAGTTTATCATTTTCTCCATCCAGAAATCCAACACAAATATGTTTCAAATAGATGAGCTTTAGCTGAAGGTGCATAGCGAATAGAGATAGGTGTATTTAGGAATACAACCTGTTGCTATGTGGGCTTTTAATTTATTTAATTTTTAACTGGGAATGTTTATAGTGGTCATCTTATTCAATAAGAATTCAGGTTAAGTTGGATTTTAATCAAAATTAATTATTATCATTTATGTTATTTAAAAAAAATTACCAAAAAAAAAATCCCGTTAACAGGTCACATTGACTGTAGACAATGAGATAAAAAAATTTCCAACACAATTTATACTTCAGACCTCTTATGTATTTTTGGTTTATAATTTTTTTATTTTTTTTATTATGAACAATATCAAAGTTGAGGATTATAAGAGCTGTGGTGGTGCAGCGGTTAGAATGCAGTACTGCAGGCTACTTTCTGCTGACTGCCGGCTGACTGCAATTTGGCTGTTTGAATCTCACTAGGCTCAAGGTTGACTCAGCCTTCCATCCTTTCGAGGTGGGTAAAATGAAGACCCAGATTATTGGGTGCATTATGCTGATTCTGTAAATCGCTTAGAGAGGGCTTAAAAGCACTGTGAAGTGGTATATAAGTCTAAGTGCTATTGCTATTATATTATTGAAATCATCTTCTGCTAATAGAGGGGGAGTCTTTAGATTCTGTTCTTTATGCTGACAAAATGAGGAAAATGGTCTGTATTCTTAAAAGGTGGTAATATAAATGTGCTAGGCTTAAATATGTCATAACACTCTTTGTCCATTCAATACTGAAGTCCACCAATTGAAAAAAAAATGTGGAATAGAATATTGAACAGATATCTTAAGATGTTTTAAGTAACCCTACTTCCAGTTTGTAACATACATTAATGTTTGGTGAGGTGTGGTTTGTTTTACACATATTGATTTAGGCATGGAGATGAGGGTCTTGCTTTTTTATCATGCTATTATTTGGCCTACACACCTATCTGCAACTTTACCTTCAAGTAGTGTGTGTGCTGGTGTCCTCGGCTTTGGCCATCACTTTCATTCATTGCATTGGGTTGCTAAGGAACACAAAGGAAAGGATGACCCACACTCAGGGTTCACTTATATTGTAGTGCTGTTATCATGCCATTAGCTTGTAGCTAAATTCAAACTATATTAAATGCTTGGTTATTAAATTTTTTATCATGCTTTCTTTCACATGCATTTGTTAAATTCATTTTTACAGTTGTTCCAACCTCTGTAAACATTAATTGTATTTTGCATATGCACTATGCTTGTCATGTTGATAATACGTTATGGTTAATAAGACCATAATAATTATGTGAGGCTATCTGCTGTATATTAATTTTTCATTACATTGGTAAAATAGTAAAATTTGCTGGAAACCACTCTTCAGAACTGCATTGAAATCACTTTCCCAACTGGGATTTCATTCACTGTGATATACGAAGTACGGAACAAGAATGTACATATATACAGAGAATATATGCAGAAACGTATATGCAGAATGATTCAGGATATTAAAGTGACTGATTGTTGTTTACTGGTACATATTCTAGTATGTACTGAGGGTCACTGAGGGTCACTGAGATGATTGATTATGAATATAAATATGACCATAGTTGTCTATGGAGATTCTCAGTCATCCAGGTCATAGTTGTCCCAAAGGTGATTTTTCCAGAGGCAACTAAACTTTGGTTTTTCTTTGAAGATATTTTGCTTCTCATCTAAGAAGCTTCTGAACTGAACAAGCTTCTTGGTGAGAAGCAAAATGTTTTCAAAGAAAAGAACAAGAAAGTCCAGTTGCCTCTGGAAAAAGCACCTCTGGGACAACTATGACCATAGTTGGTTTCTGATATTTTATAGTATTTATTTTATTTATTTATATCACACCTTTTTTTTTTTACAAGCAACTCAAAACGGTGAACATATCTAATACTCCTTCCTATTTTCCCCACAACAGCCCTATGAGGTGAGTTGGGCTGAGTTTCACCCACCTAGTTTTCATGGCTAAAGTGACTCAGGATCCCCCAGTTTCTAGCATGATGTCTTAATCACTAGATAAAACTGCCTCAAGTATATACAATAAAAAATATGTAGCCTATAAATGATTGGATCTGAAAGTGCTTTAGCTGATTTAAAGTTGAATTAAACAGTTTTATTTTATGTTCTACAAAAAATTCACTGTGTTTGGATTTGTTCCTCCACAAAGTTCTTTTTTCTACAGTACCTAAACTAGACAAAATAAATTACATGTTGATATTGATGGCAAAACACAGATAGTGACATATAGATGTGGCTTGCTTACAACAACTGCTGGATAATTTGTTTAATATGGTTAGGAATACTGCATCTGCGCATGATGATGAAAGAATGCTGCTATTGTCCAGTTATACAAGAGGAAAAATAGAAAAAATGAAAAAATTGGCAGAATTTATAAAAACATAAGAGAGAAATATTATTTGGGAAGTACAGTATACTTTGTGACAAAGTATATAGATCAGATTTTTTTACTCTTTAGTAAGTCACAGATAACTCTCAAATGAGAAGAAAGTTTACAACTCAACTGTTGATCTAAAGAAAGAACATAATAAAAGAATTGGAATTGAATTATGTAATGTTATGCACAAACATGGTATTGGACTTGGTTGTAGATATTACAAATTGGCCTGTGATAAAAGTAAATCATGCATAACAATAGGTGGAATACTTAGTAAATGGTTGAGTGGAACAAGGTAATAATGTGTGGTTGAACAAATTTATGAGCATCATTGTGGTACTATTAGAAATATGTTGTTTAGAGAAGTGTTATGTATACATCTGAAGCCACATTACTGGCTGAAAGCACAAAATATTTGTAGTAAATTCTACTTATCAATGACTGAATGATAAGAGTGTATAAGGGAAATTGATATAATCCATATATACAAACCAAGAGTTTTTGATGCTAAAGCAAAATATGGAGTGAACAAATGTAAGTTACACTACTGGCAGTAGAGTAACTCTAGTAGTGCTGAATGAATATTCATTGAATACAAAAGTAAGTGACTACTACAAAAGAAATACACTGAAGTATATTTCAAAACAAATCTATGAAGGGAGAACAGATGAATAGAAGGGAGAAGAAAACCAAGAAATTTTGGTGGGAGGAAGTCGATTAGTTCTTGAAGAAAGATGGAAATGAAAATGTTAAAAAAAGAAATGGCAACATATTAATTGGCATATGGACATGATCGAAGACAGAATGTTTCCAAGAATTGAAATATATGAAGTAAACTAGAATTATGAGTTCTACTGGATTAAATTAGCTGTATATTATTTTCTCATGTCTTAAGTGCATCTATTAATTCCTTTTTGTTTTGTTTAATGTTGTTTACCCTGAATTTAAAGATAGCCTAAGCTGTGAAGACATTTTTCCAGTGAATAAAAGAAAAGATAGAAAAGAAAGCCAACATTATTATAGTCTGGTTATATATATATTTTTTGGACTGCAGTTTTTCTGTGATCAAAATTTTGCACTGAATAAATTTTATAAGAATTCCCACATTAAAAAAAAAAATTAAACATTGCATCAAATGCAAGTTTACCCCATATTGTTTTATTGTCTTTGTTTTTAAATTAAACCTTAAAAAGAAAATTTAAAAAATGATGTTTGCATTACTAAGTTAAATACTTCTAATACTTAAATTCTTATACTGTATAAGAGATAAACTACAGAAGTTTTAATAGATGATCCCAGTTGATTAAAATATTAGCAATGAAAATCATAGGATGCTTACATGCAAAAAATTAAACATGCATATTATTATATTGAACATTAAAAAACAGGAAATTAGGAAAATAAAAATGCACACAGAAACAATTTATTAAATTTATTATATGCATATTTGAAAGGTCAGAATTGTTATATATAATTTAAAATATTGATAAATTGTTTAGCTGCCACTTTCTTTATGCCATATAAATACTTTTATGACATTTACTTTTATAATTGTTCATGCAAGATCAATTATCATATTTTATAAAGGGAAAAGATGAAGGCAACATGCAGTCAATCTAGTACAGAATTTAAAGTATTAACTATCTCTCTGAAGATATGCTTTAGAGAAATTAGAGTAGAAAAAAAATGTACTTACCAAAAGAGAATTGGATCGATGATTATGTGAATACTGCTGAGAAAAAAAATCTGTAGTATGATCCAGTCTATTATGTCCTCCGTACTCTGGAGCATCAGAATCCAGGGCAATTTTATATGTATGGCAATAGTTAAGGATTTCTTTAGTAGAATTACATTATTTAAAGTAAGAAATAATACACAGAATATAATATAATTAATTGTAGAAGAGAGCTCTTTATAGAACCAATGTTTAGATATTGTATGAGTTGTATGTCATGAGCTGAACACACATCGCTTTTTATTAGCATGGGTCACATTCCCAAAAAATATCAAAGCAGTCATAAAAAATAAATTTCATTTGCTTAATCTTTTTCAGATAAATGTAATTAGACCTAAATAAAATAATTAGATGTAGTTATCTTTCAATATACAAAATACAGATGGCTCTTAGTATGTTTAGCAATTTTCTTCTTCTATATAATTATAATTAGGGAACAAATTTTGAAGACAGTTTAGGGAAATAGGTTGTTATAAGGAATCAAACTGCTCTCTAATCTACATGAACAAGGGTTATATATACTACTATTTAAGTACCTGTTTATTATTCAGTATAAAATATATTTACCTATTTTACCTGAAGGGATAAATTTAGTCTATACCCAGTTATTTAGTAATAAACTGCTTGTAGGAAAATTGAATTTACTTTGGCATAAACATGTGTAGGACTGCCACTAATCGTGAATTAAATATAAAGAAAAATTACTTAACATATGAACTTGGGTCCCACTTAATTTACTCATGCTTTACCACCATTAACTCAATGTGACTTAAGTCATAATTGCCAAAATGTTCCAATTGGAAAGCCAGAGGATTATTAGAAAACTTAATACAATTGGAACTTTGAAAAATGAAAAGCTATGAGATTTATTTACAGCCAAAAAAAAAAAGTCAAATACCATTCATGCATCCCCACATAAATATAGTCAAGAAAAGTCTGGACATTACAGTCCTGTCCCAACTTTGTCCCCTAAGTAAGAATGACCCTCAACTCCATTCAGTGTAAAAGGTTTACTTTACTAAGAGCCAAGTGTATAACAGTATATAGCAACGCCAGAACTGAGGTTTGCACACCAACTTTTCATGGTTAACTTTTCCCCCTTTGTCTCTTCCCATTATTGACCACTCATTGTCCAATCATATTCAAATAAAATGTTTTAGGAACAGTCTTTTCAACTGTAGAGAAGGCGGCTTGGAGGTGAATGCCTTTCCCAGCTGTCTGACCTTGACGTTGTCGCCTCTAGAAGCTACGATCAGTCATTAGCCTCCCCCTCCCATTCAGCTCCCCCATAGTTCATGGCAGACTGGCAGCTATCAAATGTGAAGTGCAGAGTGAGATGGCAATTCTGACGTCCTGTTAATAATATAACAGAGGCTGTTATAAATCTATCAGGATATCACAACCTTTGAAATCATTCAATCATAATTCCTAAATGCTAATTCAGATTTCTTATGCTGCCACATAACTAGAATTAGGCTGCATTTTCTTTGGGACTTGTTTGTAACATTGTCGCATTAGCAAGTCCTTCCCAAAAGGTTTTTTTGAATATCCTTACTTTGTTAGATAGGCTTGTTTCTTTCCAAAGATACAAATTAATAATGATATGGCAACTATAGCTTTTCTATTTCAGCAATGTCCTTAATACTGTAGATCCTTGGCTAAATCTGAGACCAAGTCATTCCAACTGATGGAAGTAGAGAGCTCTAATTTCCTGTCTCCTGGATTATCCTCAGATATTGTTCCAAAATTCTTCATGTCTGTAAAGAGACAGGGATGCGTGTGTGTATGTGGTGAGGTGAGAGAAAAAGATCTTAGAGAAACAAGGGTTACAAAAATGTGCTTTAAGCCTACAAAACAGAAGACATGAGGAACAAGCTTAGACTGACTTTTCCCTAATTTGCTTGAATGTATGAGGGCAGAGGCAAAAAGTCATGTTCTGTTAGTAAGCTATATCAACCAGATTTATGGATGCAATTTCCTGACGGCATAAATGAAAGCCTAGAACAATATATTTCCTATTAGAGTGATAATGGATAGATATGACACCACCTTAAAATACTGCACATGCATATATTCCAATATAGAGGTTGAATCTGTATCATGTGTTGATAAATACTCACTACAGCAATGGCAAACTGAACTTCTGCTACAAGATGTAACTGTTTTTATGCTCAAGAGGTTACCACTTTCTTTTAATGGGAGTAATTTCCTCTCAGAACGCTGAAAGATTCTGATCAACAGCTATAACTTACAGAAATTATTTAATATAGCTCTTACATTAATAACTGTTCCTGAAAAATTAAATGATGAAAATTACTTAGGGCAGCCTTTGCTTGACCTAAATCTCTGTGAACGTATTACAGTGTGTTCAAAGCTGATGCTTAAGTCAGCATGTTTCACAGAGTATTGACCCAGAAAAACTCCTAAAACAGCATGCAGAAACTTTCTTCCAGTAATTGTTTATATTGACAATCATTTTTAGTTCCTCCTTGCCTACCACAAAGAAGAGATCAAAATACTATTTGGATTACTTTACTGCTGCTTCTCCATTCAAATATGATTTCAGCAGGTGCCGCCAGCACACTGCTGAAATGATTCATTATATATTTATAGAGGTATACGTGAAATGTTGATGGCAGCTGGACCTGTTAAGTCACTAGTATGACTAGATATGAAAAAACACAATGAAGGCTGAGTGAAGCTGTAAGAAAACCAGTCTATCAAAGGCACAGAAGCAAACATTAGATATGAACATCTAAATTAAACCAAGTGATATAGAAGTTATAAAGCAATTAAAAATTATAGCCAATTATAAACCAATCATTTTGTTGCCAGGTATCTCCAAATTCAAATTTGGAAAGCCTCAGGAAAAGGATATATTAAAATATAGAAGCTGTTATGCTAAAAAGTATCTGCTAGGCCCAAAGGCCTTTTTTGCCAAATTGCTCTGCCTTTTTTCTGCCTTATTTAATGTGACTTTTTCTTTCTGTCGTTTGAAGACTTTTCTTTCTATAGCCTCCTTCATTTTATCATTTCTCCTAATATCTTTTTCATACATAGTGCCCCTGACACTTGTGTGGCATTTTCTAACATAATAATTCTTGTGTTTTAAGGTTTCTTCAATGTGTTTCCTTATGTCATTTCCATACATTATGCTGGGAGTCTAAATAAGAGTCTTACTCTTATATAAAGACTTATTCTTATTGAAGTTGTTCCAGTTTAATATACTTCTCATTTCTTCCCCTTCATATTCCCTTTTTTCCCCTCCAACGTTCCATTGCTGACACCACCTATACAGTGGTGGGATTCAATTTTTTTACTACTGGTTCTGTGGGCATGGCTTGATGGGCAGGGCAGGGCATGGCTTGGTGGGTGTGGCTTGGTGGGCATGGTAGGGGAAGGATACTGTAAAATCTCCATTTCCACCTCACTTCAGGGGAAGGTTACTGCAAAATCCCCGTTTCCTCACAATCAGCTGGAACTGGGGAGGCAGAGAATAGATGAGGGCGGGGCCAGTTAGAGGTGGTATTTACCGGTTCTCCAAACTATTCAAAATTTCCACTACTGGTTCTCCAGAACTGGTCAGAACCTGCTGAATACCACCTCTGGACATATCCAGGCACATTTCTTGGCAACAAGAAGGATGGTATTTGTCTTTTGGGATGTTCCCAAGCTTTCTCTGGTAGTCTTCTGATGAAGTATTAACCAGAACTGAACCCAGACCTCGTCAATTAGGAGCTGCCGTTTGCTAAGGCAACTGATTTTATATCAATGTATAAAGTGAAGATTCATTTAAAATATTTTCTGTTTCCAGACTATGCAGGCTGTCTCTGCAGATGCTGTACTTTCCCCTAGTAATTCTGCAAGGAACTTTTCTATCTGCGGGCAGCTGTGGAAGCAGATGCTAGCTGGGGAAAATTAAGGGATTTGCACAAAATGAAAAACACATTTTGTTTTGAGTTCAAAGCAAAACAGCCCCATCTGGAATTTTCCAGTGGAACAATCTGAATTGGAGGTGTTCTGACTGCATAAAAGTCAGACGGACTTCAGTATTCTATCAGGATGAAAATTAGTATGTTCTGAGCATTCCAATTAAATACTGGTCATATTCCAGTATGACCTGCTTGCTCTCTTTTGACAATTAAGTCACACAAAAGTATGTTGGGTGCTGCAATCCTTATTGCTGGTTGTTACCCAGAACTGAAAGAAAATTGGGTATTGTGCTACATTTTAATAATATTTTTTAAATCCTTTATTATTACCACCCATAAAGCATAACCATAAAATACATAGACTTGTAATTATTAATAAAGCTAAAATGTATGGTAGGTCACATAATCAACCAAGATGTTTAGACTGGATTTGGCATTTTTGTCCACCTATCAAGTCCTTCTCAAGGACCTGGGATAGGCAGATGTTGTTGTTTAATGGTATTAAAGGTATCATCTCAGGATGTAAGTTGATTCAAATAAAGCTGCATTTTGCAATTGACTGTTGGTGATTTTGTCAATGTTTATGGTGTTCAAGTAGTACTCCAGATGTTTGAGACTGCACCCATGGCACCTATTACTATTGGTATCATCTTTGCTTTCTTTTGCCATGATGTTTTACTTCAATTTGCACACCATAGACATTGACTGCTCTTTAGAAGGCCAGATCCTGAAGATGAAACTCAAATACATTGGCCATCTAATGAGAAGGAAGGACTCACTGGAGAAGAGCCTAATGCTGGGAATGATTGAGAGCAAAAGAAGAAGGGGACGACAGAGAATGAGGTGGCTGGATGGAGTCACTGAAGCAGCAGGCATGAGCTTAAATAGACTCCAGAGGATGGTAGAGGACATAAAGGCCTGGAGGAACATTGTCCATGGGTCGTGATGGGTCGGACATGACTTTGCAACTAACATCAACAAAGACATTGACTAAAATCACCAACAGTCAATTGCAAAATGCAGCTTTATTTGAAACAGCTTACATCCTGTGATGATACCTTTAATACCATTAAACAACAATATCTACCTATCCCAGGTCCTTGAGAAGAGTTTGATATGTGGACAAAAATGCCAAATCTGGTCTAAACATCTTGGTTGATTATGTGACCTACCATACATTTTAGTTTTATTAATAATTACAGGTCTATGTATTTTATGGTTATGCTTTATGGCCTATAGGTGATAATAATAAAAAATTAAAATTCAGCACAATACCCAATTTTCTTTCAGTTCTGGTCTTTGTGATTTCATGATGTATTCTCTTCTTCTTGACTTTAGTGTGCTAGTAGGATTCCCAGGAATTTATAGTGATCGTCTTCATCCAGATTTTGATGTTTTTCCATAAGGCAGGGGTATCAAACTCACTTTGTCACAGTGGTGTTACACGACACATGGGGCTTTTTCCCCTTTCAATAACCCGGGCTTGAGCATGGCCAGTGTGTGATGCATCCGGTTCATGGGCCAAGAGTTTGACAGCCCTGACATAAGGCATCTTGATTACAGACAGTGTTAGGCAGTGATTCTATTGAGGTCATCTGTGTAAAGTCAGTGGGAAAGCTTAGTAGACATTTTTGATATTTGATAGCCATGGTATGACTTGTTCATTATTGTTGTTAGAGGAATCAGTGCAATGACAAATAGTAATGATGATTGTGAGTCTCCCTGAAAAATTTGTCTTTTGATATTAATATCTCCCAATCTATCACCACTGACCAACAACTATGTTTTCCATTGTGCCATTGATCTTTCCATAAAGCTTCTCTATATTTCTACTGACTCCCGTTGCATTTGATTATCCAATCATGTGGTAGGGAGTGAAAAGTCTTCTTGTACTCAATCCATGCCACATTCAAGTTGCCTTCGTTCTCTTGCAGTTTTCCAAAATCATCTTGTCAATTAGCTGCTGATTTTTTGCTCCTTTGCAATTTGGGCAGGTCTTTTTTCCAGCCCAGGTGGAAAGAGCTTGTTTTTAACCAGATGATAAAACTCATATTGAAAGTACAAAAACAAAGCACTTATTTACTATGAGGGAGCAGTTACTAGGACTTTGACATGAAGGTGGTAATTGAGAATAATATGAAATTAGCTGTGTTGGTCTATTATTTTAATTACCCCCAGGATGGACTGCATATAATTCAATTGGCACAAGCCTAGATTTTTCCACTTTCTGTCTTGCTCAGGTAATAGACTATGAAGCATTTGATGGTGGTAGGCAATTTAAGAGGTGACACTGGTCTTCTCTCTGGCAATGCTCTTGCAAACTGAATCTGGATCACATAATGGAACCATCATCCTGATTGCTGAAGCTGCTGCTGGTAGAAAGCACACTCAGTGTCCCAGGTCTTTTCTTCTGGGAAAGGTCTGTTTCTTCTTTGCTTGGGTCACTTCCAGGAATTTTCTACACTAAGGGAAATTGTCACCACAATGTTTCCTTGACTTTTAGGCTTTAGCCATATAGGCTGGCAAGCACAAACTCATACTTTGTTTCCCAAGAGGTCCAGCCAATGAACAACTCTAATGTGCTTTTGTGGTCCTCAGATATAGCTTCTCCTTGAATTTATCCAGGGCAGAATTGAGCTTAATATATTGTCTCTGTGCTTAACAAGTTCAGTGTAAAGTAAAAGACTTAGTTCCATTGGAGAAGAATGTCTTGGAGGAACAGATGTAAAGCTAAGTGTATCTTGAACAAAGCACTGGACTACAATCTACCTCTCTTTTACATTGTGGTGGAAATAACTAGCAGAAGACCATTGGTAGGAAACTTCATGACAGCTCTGTTGGCCAAGGCCACCCTTCACAATTAGATGGAATTTACTGTTTGTGTCTGTCCTCTGCTCAGAATCACCCCAAACCATATGGATTATAGCCAGCTTATGTGCCATCTGAACAACATCAGCATCTTGGCATGAAGCCACATCCACCATGGGAGATCTGGAGACATCCCCTCAGTTTGCTCTGTGGATGACAACCTGTGAATGTGGTAAGATGCTCTCACTCCAATCCAGAAGCTCAAATGTCTGAGGAAAAGGGAGTATATGTAAGGTAAAACCACTCATGGTGGTTTGATATTTCCTCCCTGCAGTAATGACCTGTGTGATAAAGCTGATGTAGAAGGAATTGTGATAGCTGGAGGCAATCTTCCATTAAATTGAAAAGTATGCTATCTAAAATAATAACCTGACAATACCTTTATTAGTTAAACTAACACATGCACTTTAGTTCATTGCAAATAACTGATGCTTAGAACATAATGTATTAGAAAAGAAAAGAGAAAGTAGCAATAGTGTCGAAGATCAATGTAAGAATAGCAAGCATTTTCTAGAAATGGCTGTTGCCTTATTCTCTACTACAAAAGGAAAAACCAAAAGCCATTTTTAGTTTAGAGCCCTCATAAGTAACACAGTCTCCTGTGCAGAGAAGCTTTGGAATATGTGCTCCGATCACATGAGAAAATTCATGTTTTATTAAATCTAGTCCTAAAACATAAAACATTAGTTGATTATATGTAACCAAATGCTGCTAGATGTCCATGGGCAATTATACTAAAATATTAAAAACTATTTCATTGCTTGGGAGGAGAGATAAAATTAG
>JANHFK010003599.1:90987-103284 GCA_036250565.1 Sibynophis collaris | reverse complement strand
CATTTGTACACATTTTCCCCTTTCTCTCTCTTGCTAATTTTATGTCATACATGTCATTTGTTCCATAGCAGAGGCTTGGTAAGTTTTATTTAATAAAATTATGGAATATAACTATTTCTTACTGCCTTTCTTCATCTGTTGTAGTTTTTCTTTGTGATCTCAGAACTTTCTGGAAGTAATCAAAAGTTCATGGAGGGAAATGTTCCTGTAACTTTATGCAAATTGAAAGGGGCATAAACTGTTCTGTTCAGTATCCTCTAAAATATTTTTGTTTTTCCCAAAGAGCATGCATTAGCCCTTATTTCCTTAAGTAGTTTTTCATTGTTCTCTAAGTCCAGAGATGAATACTTTTTCTTGTTTCTTGGCTGTTTTTAATTACCAAATCCTATCTTAGAATCCCCTAAGATATTATGGGTTATAAATAATTTGATCAATAATTATTTTATTTTAATTCATTAAAACATTTAATTTAATTAATTTTAATATGTTGCAGTTGGGCATTTTTTTGCTTCTTCCTGTGCTGGTGCGAATTTGTGGAAGTAGTCTATTTGTGTCAAGACCCAGAAAAAAAATCTAGAATAATTCTGGGAAAAACCATGACTATTTTAGGCCAAAGCCACAATGCCTCTTTGCTCTATCAGAATATTGCACTAATCACTTCTCCGGATATGTTATCAGGCTTTCCCCCATATTTCATTGGTCAACCAGTAACTTTAAATCACTTTAGGTGCTCTGGTCTGGATATGTTAATGATACATGCATGAGATGGTTTGAGGTAAGACAGTTGAAAGCCATGATCTGCTTGGCCCTAACTGTTCCAGCAGGTCTGCTGTGGCATCACCCTTTTCTATCTTATCCCTGGCCTTGGTGTCTGTTCTGCGATGCGATTCAGCTGCAAGGGAGACAGGAAGCCTGGCTTGTACTGAATAACCATTGTTTTTTAAAATGGGTGGTTGATCTGCAGCCTAGAGTTAGTGAAACTATATAATTAACCAATCCACCTCCAGTTTAACATGTGCAATTGAACATGTAATTGAAACTACTGAGCTTTTGTAATTTTTATGACTTGTTATGGGAAATTTACTGCCCGGTGGCCAATGTTCTCGGGACTGCTGGGTCCTAATTTCTTTTCCTCCAAATCGCTAGGGAAGTTTGCAACTGTCACTCTTGATTCTTCTGAGCAAAACTCCTTGGTCAGATTCAGTTGTCTTAAGAACAGTGTCTAGACTAGCATTTTTCAAAAGCCCATCATATAAGTGTGTAGAGGGCATTGGGGAACATTATTTCCCAGTATAATCAGTTCCTGAAAGAGAAAACTTTTTTTCTTTCTTTGTCCCAGTGATCCTGCTTATTTAAGATTTATGCTTTTCAATTTAACCACATCTTCATTTTTCCCCACTGGTTCAAGCAGCAAAAAGTAATAATCTGTAGCATTATATCCAAAGAGGTAATTCTCTGTTTCAAAATTCTGAATAAGATGTGTTTGTTTGAATGCATACAGTGCAATCCTTGGGGATGAAAACAGATGAACTTGTTGCTTAACTCTTCTAACATGGCGGTAGACTTCTTAAGTAAAACAACAGAGATTTTTGATTATTTGTGAATTTTCAGAAAATCTGTTCCTATTTTCATAAATAGCATGGTGTCTTGTATTTTACTTTCTTGATACTCTTAAGATTCTATGACAAGGTAGTGAAGAATTTCTCAAAATCTTTTTGGTCTCTTAAAGATATGGGATATGCAGATTCCTGCATTTTGACTGAGTTTAAACCTTTTATGGAATTACCTTTTAATCATATCACTTGGGTTTCCAAATATAGAGATTCTGATATCAATTAATATTATTCTTCAGCCTGTCTCTGTCTCTGTGTGTGTGTGTGTGTATGTGTAGTACTAACCTCTTCAGCATTGTCACTTCTATCTTAACCTGTTTTCTTTTCCTTTAAATCAATATAGTAAATATCTCTACTCCTTATATTGCTAATGTTCTTTTGGCAAGATTGTGTAGGAAGTAACACTGCTAAATTCAGTAGCTAAATATTAAATGAATGAGGCAGAATTGTAGCCAAGATTTTTTTATGCCCCAGTCTCTAGATTTCTGCTTCCTCTCAGCATATACTGTTACTAGTAAAGATGAGATTCAATTGAATTTAATTGGAGTTATTTCTGAGTAATCCTGGAAAAGATTTAATTAATTTTAAAACAAAGTGATTAGCATATTTGGATAAAATTTAAAACATTGTAATTACAATTGCATACAGCTTAAAGGCTAAGCATATGAAATGTCACTTAGAAATATATGGAATTTAAAAATGCTTAGTTTGAGTTATGCTGTGACCTTTGATTTGAAAGGTTAATTTTAAAAATTAATTACAATTTGGATTTTGTCTTATAACAGGTCTGTTTGACTCCTACTGGTAATGACATGAAAATATTGCAGCCATATGAATTTCCTGTCAGAAGAAGCTTTTTGCCAGCTTTAAAAGTACAATACAGTACCTCTGAACATCAGTCTTCTTTCAGAGTACAAATCTATAGAATACAGGTATATCAGATTACTTACAATTCATGGTGAAAAACAGATAATGGAATATCATCTATGTATAGTTTTAACACTATTTTCTGTTACTTGTTTTTAAAATGTCAGCATTAGGCTATACTTAAATAATGTATGAAAATTCAAATTTTGAAATGAACTTTTGTTTGATAGACAAACCAATAAGGCATGATTAGCTGCTGACTTCTGTAGATTAAGACTTTAATTTGGGGAATTCTGCATTTCAAATTTGTGAATCTAGCGTAATTGTAAACTAGGACATAACAATTTATATAAAGTGATATGTCTAATCTGCAGTGTATTGTTCTGTAATTGTTCCTATCAGATACAAAATCAAATTCCTGGAGCCATATTTCCTTTTGTGTTCTATCCCATTAAACCTCCCAAGTCCATCTCATTGGATTCAGGTTTGTTAACAGTTTAATACATTATTATGCTTTTCTTGCATCTGTAATAACTTAAGGAAAAATAAATTAAAATATACAAATAAAAATCCCTTTCACAATACAAAAGAGCAAAATCTTGTTAATACATTTATATATTTCTTCCTAAATTTGTTAGAAACTCAACATATATAACTTTTAAGTGAAAACATTACAGAAATACTTGCCCTTTTTCACTTGAATGAAGTGCTTTTTAATAAATAAGAGTAACCAAACATTTTTAGAGGAAAAAATGATTTCCTTTCCAAGTGTGGAAGTAATCTGGAGAAAATGTTTCTATCACTTGCATTTTCATCAAATAGATTTGTTTAGATTGCTCTCGCTTGACAAATGTACAGTGAGCCTGGAACTATATAATTACAAATTACAAAAATTATTAATCATTGATGTCACTAAACTATCGTAAGCATGCACCTGCTAGTATTTAGAATTTAAAATGTTTGTGAATGTGTATTTTTTATTTTAATAAATGACTTCATTTGCTCTCATATGCTATATGCTCTGTGTGTGTTTGTGTGTGTGTGTGTGTATGTTGTAATTACCTGGTTCCTTTATTTAACTCATTCATTGCATCCTTTGCAAATGATATCAAATGATGTCATTTTATCATTGCAAATGGTATCAATTACATATATTACTGTTCGTATATTAAAATAAATTATATCCTCCATGAGAGTATGTTTCGAATTTTTATAGAACCCAAGCCATTTACTGATGTCAGTATTGTGATGAGAACTGCAGGACATTCTCAGATATCACGCATAAAGTAAGTATTTATGCTTTTTCCAATCTTAACTTGGGGATGCAATTGTAACTTTCTCCATTTGAAATTATTGGAATTTATTTCTGACTGAATATGTTATAGCATTGCACTGCAGTCTTTTACCATTGGAATGGGAAACTTTATTTAGTTAGAAATAAATTGTATTGTGACCACAGTTTTTTTTTCTTTTGAGTAGACATGATTAGAGTAAAAGTAGTAGAATTAATGTGTGCTGTTTTTTATATTAATTTTATAGAAGTTTAACATAAATGTATAAAGTATTGTTATATGAATTGTTTGGTTACCTGTTCACTGAAGCATTTTCTTTCATTCTTTATGTTAAAACAGTTGTATAGCTAATAGTTACATATTTCTACCATTTAATGGTTTCAACTTTTTATAGGTATTTTAAAGTTTTAATTCAAGAGATGGATCTTCGATTAGATCTTGGTTTCCTTTATGCGCTGTCTGATTTCTTTACTCTTGTTGATGAACTTCCAAAAGACCAAGAGGTATGAATTCCTATAGGTTATTTTTAAAATAATGCAACAACAACATAATTACATAATCCCAGTCTTTTTTTTTTAATCAACTGTATACTACATATCAACTGCTATGTAAAAATATATATCAGTATTGTCTATAAAGTTTTAAGACTTACTACCTGTTGTCAAATTTTTCACAGGTTGAACTTTTTAAAAAGGATGTAGAATCTGCACAGGAAGAATTAAAGAATGCAGTATCAACTGACACTTCACAAATCAGTTTATATGAATATTTTCATATCTCTCCAATCAAGGTAGCCATCAATGTAACATTTGCTCATTTAAATAGAGTTAGCAATGAGTATTAAGTAAGAACGAATGCCTATCAGTATTTATAATCCTCATAAATCTATCAGGAGATTTTTATTAAAATTCTGCCATTTTAGTAAGCTCCAATACTCTTAGGGGAAAAGAAACAGGACTAGTTTTACTAAGAGCTAAAGATTCCAAATATGAAAACAAAAATATAACACTCAACAGAATGATGCATCCTACCACAATGAATACTTAATTCAACAGATAATAACCAACAAAATTGAGTAGCATCAATAATTTTTTACATTAATACAAAAATATTTGGGGGAAAGCTATACACCCAACAAATAAGAGTTGTTGGGTTTTATTGGAGACGTATATTAGCTTTAGTTGCACAATCCCAAATGTTTATACTGGTAGACCTTGTTTAGTGATCCAATTGGGATCCCAAAGTGATCACTAAGTGAAGTTGTGACTGTACTTACAATCTTACCTCAGCTTTGCTTTACTGACCTGCGAAGGCTGTAAATGTAAGGGTTGGTTGCAAAGTTACTTTTTATCATAGTCGTAACTGCAGTCTCTAAATGAGGCAGTTGTTAAACAAGAACTACCTGTATTGCAGAACAATGCAGATGATAGCAGAGTTTGATTTTCCAATTTTAAAACAAATACTGTAAAAGTAGTTGACAGAACAAAATAGATGGTTGTCTGCAACATTGGCATGGATTATGCAAGGCAATATGGCTATAACTATTGACAAATTATCAATGATTCTTACAGAAACGACAAAAAATCTTTCAAGAATTAGAATATTATTCAAAGTTTTAAGAGTCTTCCAATTCCTTTATTGATTTTACCTTTCAGCTGCATTTAAGCTTTTCACTCAGTACTGGTGGAGAAGACAGCAACAAGGATGAAAAACACAAGGAACTGATTCCGGTTCAGTCCTTAAACCTCTTGTTAAAGAGCATTGGGGCCACACTTACAGATGTGCAGGATGTTGTTCTTAAGTATGTGGACTAGATTAATACAATGGTCTTAATTAGAATAGTAGTTATACTTTATTTCATTTTTCATTTATATATGTGATTTGCCTGTTTTAGGTTGGCTTTCTTTGAACTGAACTATCACTTCTGTACTACCCAACAATTGCAGTGGGCAGTTATCATGCATTATTCAAAGCAGGTTAGTATAAGCCAATGTGAATTAACCATATGAGCACTTTTTCCATGTAGCTGAAATGCTACACTGATTAGCTAGGCAGAAGTAAAAATGTAGCTATCAAAGATCTTTGTTTTCTTTACTTACCTTTTTAAATAATTTTTTTTTAAAAGAATTACAAAAATGCAGGTGTGACTTGACTTACCTCAGTTGGCTCTGCAATTTTGGTCTTAGGTGTTGCAGTCATTAAGCAAGGTGTCCATATGATTACTTGCTTAAAGACTGCCATTTTGACCTTTTCTGTTGCAAATATTAAGCAATTTCAGGGTAACTGAGTGGACAGAACAAAGGAGCTGTCTGTCAAAACAGCAGATGGGAATTCCTGCCCTGGTTTGTAGAAATGAAGATCCAATCCTAAAGATTCAAGCTTTGTTTCTGCAGGCCACCACAAGCCTTCTCCTTCTATTCATATGTAGAAGAAAACTGCCATGCTAGCCAGAAAAATGATGCTTGGATCTTTAGGACCTCATATTTCCTTTCTCCAGCCCAGTGCACCAATTCCCCCTTCCTTCAGTGTGCCAAAGGGAACTGCTGTGCTGGCCTGGAGAAAGAAAGTTAAGCTTCACAGGAGAGTGGTTCCTGTCCCCTCACAGATGCTAGTGAATACAATGATTCGAAAGGGTAAATAGCCTTTTTATTGTTACAGAAACATTGTGTTTCTTAACTTCCTAGCCAGAAAACTAGCAAGTGCAATCTTTCTGAATGGTAGAAAGAAGCTGTTTTTACTGTTCAGAACAATCACAAGCTCTCGTAATGTTTCTGAAGGCAAGAAAAGTTGAACAGAGCCTTTCTGCTATTCAACAACATTGTGTTCATTAACTTTCTGGCTGGAAAATTTAGCAAACACAATGTTTCTGAAGAGAAGAAAAGCTGGGGAAAGATGCTCAGATCTTCAGATGCAGTCTTATTCTCCCAATATTCCCTTCTGTGTTTTTATTCGTGTGTGTGTGTCAGACCTACAGTGCTGGGGTGGAGAAAAGAAGCCTTCACCCCCAAGGTTTTAATTTCTCCACATCCCCAAACACATACACCCCGGAGTCCCCGTGTTCCCAGAAGGGAAATGCCAAACTCTGCCAAGTAGCTAAAATGTGATCGTGTGACCAATGTGATCATGTGCAGCAATATAACTTCAAGGACAGATCATAAGTAGTTTTGCCTGAGTTTCTTATAACTTCAAACTGCAATTAAGCAACTGGTTGTAAAAATAATACAACAATAAGAAAAAAGTATAAGTGTTTCTGATGTGTTTGTTTGGTGTGTGTGTGTCTGTGTGTGTGTTTGGGTATGTGTGAGAGAAATCATCTTAACTGATTTTGGAATAACCTAAGCTAGAATTGCTGGAAAGACTAATGTTCAGTATGAGCTGAGAATGAAAAACGATGCATCTCAAAGAATATTCATTCCATGAAACCAAAGAAGAAGCTCTAGGATTTAAGAAACCTGTGCATAATCAGAATACAGATGGAAGCATAAGGTCTGCTTAGAACAGGAATTGGCAGCATGTTTTAAAGCAAGGGTGTCAAAATCAAGGTCTGCGGACCGCATCTGGCCCATGGGGTGCTTAGTCGCAGGGCCACCCTGGAAACAGCAAAGAACCAGCCCACAGTTTGCATGCGACTGTCTCAAGTTCTGTTTTCGCTGGCAGAGGGTTGCAGGAAGTCATCGCAGCTGAAAACAGAAGCTCATATTCACTGACAGAAAGCTCGGGCCACCACAGGTACCTCTGACACAAGTGATTCAAGCTGGCTACACCCACCCTGGCTCCCCTAAAGTCAAACACAACCCTGATGCAGCGTTTGACACCCCTGTTTTAGAGCAAGCATCAGTCAGCCTCAGAGCTTTAACTACAACAGCCTTCTGTTTTTGATACAGCCAGGCAGAGTCACAATGACAAAACAAGCATTGTACCGCAAGCTCCACCTCTTTCATACACATATTCTAGGTCATGAACATGTACAAAAGAGATATAGCCTATTTCACAACAGTGTAAAGCTTATCACACAATTTCTTTCTTTCATACTATGGATGCCTTTGCTCCCATGTTCAGGATTTTGCAAGCTCCTGATTCTATTGACTAAACAGCAGATTATTATACAAAATGAAGGCATGTTCATTAACAGACCACTAGGGGGTAATAGAAAGCAACATTCCTCAAAATCCACCATATGTCAATAAATAGCACATTTTTTCCTTCTTATAATAAAATATCTGCTATTGGAATTTATTTGTCAATTTCATTCAGTTCCCAGGTCTCAATTTCAGCCAGTTCCTAGGTCTCAAGCTAGTTTTAATACTAAATATTTTTAACATAGGGGCCACTATAAAATATACCTCAGTAGGGCTGTATCTTTTTAATTCTGTTTCTGTTCATATTGAGAGAAAAAATAAAAAGCTAGACTCTGATACAGATCTTTTGAGTTCTTAGTGTGTGCTAAATGTGCATACCGTATATGTATATTGAAGTCTATTACAAAATCTGACTGCCAGATAATATGATCTTATATGGATTTCTTTGTAATCAGAAAAAAATCCCATAAGAACCAACTTTGCCACCTCTGTTATTACATCTACCTTCCAATACATCTTATTGTAGGAACACAAATCATACAGAATTAGATTCAGAATCAATTTATTGATTTAATGAAGAACATTTCCTTTCAGAGAGGAATCCTGTGCTTCCAAACTTTTCCAAAATGGAATTTTTTTCTGTCCAAATTTGTATTCAGATTCTTTCCATAATAATTCTATAATGAGAATTTTGCTTTATTGTCAGGAAGCGATATGTCACTTTCACCAGAGTGAAATATCACACAATCCCAAGGGAAAATCATTTCATTATTTTAAAAGCAGAACGTGGTAGGTGGCCCCTTTGAAAACCTTCCTTCCTTGACCTACAGCACCTTGCATAAAAGCCATGAAATTCCAGCCCTGACAGTCAAGGATTCCATAATCTTTTCTGCCTGTCCATCTATTCATCCTATTTCAACCATGACATCTCTATGGAAAATCAGTTTATCAGCAAGATAAAACCCAAACTCGCCAAAATTGTACCAAACCTATACAGAATCTTCCTATATCTTGCCTCTAATCTGCTATTTCAAGTATGCATATAACAATGATAAACTTTATCTGAACAATTTGACAGAATATTTTTAAATTTTCAGAAACAGAAAAATTACAATTAAAATATCTATAAATATTTTAAACTTCTTCATTTGCTTTTGCCTTTTCAGGAAGTCCAATATTATCCATTCACAGCAATACAAAACCATAGATTTCTGAATGATACAGGTAGACCTCAACTTATTGACTGGTGGCTTAACCTTTTGAAGTTACAGTGGGCCTCCCCAGAACTACTTACCACCTGTTATGGTGACTGCACATAAGCATAAAGCCTGCAGTCATATGATTGCATTTTAAGCACTTTGCAGCCAGCTGATCTTTACAGCCATTTGCAGTATCCCACAGTTACATGACTGCAATTTGCATTGTTTTGCCTGCTTTCTGTCATTTACTTCTGGTTTTTGGCAAAATAAATGGCCATTTGGAAAAATGGATTTACATAACGATTGCTTAATGACAGTTATAAAAAAAAACCCTGTCATAATTCAAATCCAGTCACATGAATGCCTCAGAGTATATCCACAGTGACGTACAACTGCAATTCCGGCTCAATTACAGTCATAAGTTGAGGACTATCTGTAATGACAACAGTGCTGGGACAGAGGAAAGTAGAAAGGAAATATTTGACAGGAAAGAAAATTGCTTTTTTTACTGTATAGTATCCATTTTCTGTAAGGGCTGGAAATAAGCCATTTCTGTTTTTCCATAATACCAATTTCCCTTCTACAAATGGAAATCCAGAGAGGCATTTTCAGTTTAGATTTCATGCATTTAAAACATTCGTTGCATCAATATGCTCAGTGGTGGGATTCAACTGGTGTAACAACCGGTTCACTGAGCATATGTGTGCACAGTGCATTTGAAAACCGCTCTAAAACTTAACTTCTAGTGCAGCCTCAGTGAGTAAAACAGCCGATCAGTTGAGCTTCAAACATAGGTCAGTATAGCGCAGGGGCAGGTGGGTGGGCCCACCTGATCGTCAGAGTGAACCAGTTCGCTCTCAGCTGATTGTCGTAGCTACCAGTTTGCCCGAATCGGTCTGAATAGGCTGAATCCCACCCTTGAATATGCTTACAGAAAAACATTTGTTGCATCAAATGTTTTACTTTTTTACAGAAAAAAAATAAATGTCAGTTGTTCCAAATTACTGTTAAAAATTACTTTTTCTCATAAAACCTGATTTTCATTTCAGGCTATTAAACAAATGTATGTTCTTGTTCTTGGTCTGGATGTTTTGGGCAATCCATTTGGATTCATAAGAGATTTGTCTGAAGGAGTCGAAGCATTTTTTTATGAACCTTATCAGGTATGTTTATTATCTATACAAGGACCTGCTCTGTTTGTAAATGTTGGCTATGGAAAAGTTGTATTCACTGTATATGAAATTCTACAGAAATGTGGAATGATAGCAACTTTTGAAATTCTTCAATCACAGTAGAAGAGAACAAAGGTACTACTATCCTTTGCTTATCGGTTTCAGTAAGAATCAACTACTTAGCTTAGCCATAAATGGCTTTAGATGTCATTATCCAAGGCTTTACTTTTCCTATTTTACTTTCTACATTACTTATAGTGAGCATCAGATACACTTTATACTTTGCTTGCTTGCTTGTATTTACTTCATCTTTTTGTTGAAGAATTTATCATTGATAGTAAAATAGTAATTTTTTTCATACTTTTGTTCTTTTCTCAGGGGGCTATCCAGGGTCCAGAAGAATTTGTAGAAGGAATGGCACTAGGATTGAAAGCCTTAGTTGGTGGTGCTGTTGGTAAATATTATTTTTAACATGGATTCAGAAATTCCGTATATTCATAATATATACTGTGCTTTTACAATATTTAAAATTTCTAATTTTAATAAAAATATATTTTGTGATACCATAATAGGTGGACTAGCTGGTGCTGCTTCAAGAATAACTGGTGCTATGGCTAAAGGAGTAGCAGCAATAACTATGGATGAAGATTATCAGCAAAAACGACGGGAAGCAATGAATAAGCAACCTGCTGGCCTGAAGGAGGGCTTTACTCGTGGAGGAAAAGGCTTAGTATCTGTAAGAAATTTATATTTGAATGTTTAGAATGGCCTCAAGAGTAGTAGATTGTAAGAGCTGAGGCAGTTCATTCATATGTTACTGTCTCTTTTTATTTAAATTTTTAAATTTAATTAATGGTAAAGTTGATTGTGAATTAGGTTGACAATTTATATAGATGTAGGAAATATCAATTAAATTAATTACTTTTTATGATTCAATACTATGACTAATATAAATTATTTATACATTTTAACACAGAAAATACTTAAAATATACATTCCATTTTGGGTGGAAAATGAAATATTTGTCTCTATTCACAGGGTTTTGTCAGTGGCATAACAGGAATAGTAACCAAGCCAATAAGAGGTAACTTACTGTTCATAAAATGAAAAAAAATCATTGTTTCATATTATAGTAGTTAATAATATATGAACTTATAGTATAGTAGCTTATAGTATGAAAGAAAGTATTGCAAATTAACAAATTTTTTAATAATAGTTCATTTGTAACAGCTTAACTGGATATGGGCAGCCTGCAAGGAAATTATGTCTTCATCTAATGGTTGTCCTCACAAATAGGAAAAACAATTCACATTTTATCATGTTTATTATGTCCTTTGCTGCTGTTGAGTAGCTATTTCTCCCATTTCTTCTTTTAGAAGGCTGTAGTCAGAAAGCCAGATGCTTTGCTCTCAGTCTGATTTGGCTTTTGAAAGCCAGGTGGGAAGGGAATTTTATTAAAGTTCCCTTGGGGGTTTTTTTCCAGTTAAAAAAAAAAAGTAAAATAACTTTGAATAGAACTTTTGACAAATATTTATAAAGATTTTTATCTAATGCTTCCTTTAAATGTTGCTTTTTCCTCTAGGAGCCCAAAAGGAAGGAGCAGCAGGCTTCTTCAAAGGAGTTGGAAAAGGATTAGTAGGAGCAGTGGCAAGGCCTACTGGAGGAATAATAGATATGGCTAGCAGCACTTTTCAAGGAATTAAAAGGCAAGACTAAAATAATGTCTAATTGTTTCTCTATAAATTTGTCAATTATCTTTAAATATTTTCAGTTTCCGAAATGCAAATAATTCTTATCTATATATTACTAAAACTCTTGTTCTCATAATCTTTACATGGACAAAGTAATACATTATAGCAAAACAACAGGTAGTCCTCAACGACAGTTCATTTAAAGATGGTTCAAAGTTACACCACCTTGGGAAAAGTGACTTATACTTAAAACCTGCACTTATAGTTAAAATCGTCAAAGCACACCCACCGTTACTTGATCGCAGTTTGGGCAATGGGCAAAATAGAATTGCATTTATGACCATTTGCTGCATATTGCAGTCATATGATCGCAGTTTGTTAATC
>JANHFK010003599.1:72758-90887 GCA_036250565.1 Sibynophis collaris | reverse complement strand
ACGGTAATTTATGACAAAAGTTGCTGTCCCAATTATAGCCAGAAGAGATGAGAGAGATACGCAGGTGTGGCATGACTGCAGTACCCCCCTCCCCCCCTGACTGTAAGAATTTTTATTACATGACTATGGGGGTGCTGTATTGGCCATCCAAAGAGAAAACAAAGAGCAAATCTGTGGCTTAAAATTTTTCATTTTTAAAGCAACCCAGCCTTAACTACACCATGAAATTTACTGGACACAATAGCTGTTTTGTTAAAGTTGCTGCATCTGCATTTCAGTGTACAATTATATCATATTTATTAAATAGTATTGTTATTTATTTAATAGTACTGTTCAGAGAAATATATGGCGGAAAAAGTATGTAATCTTATTTACAGCTTGGGTTGTATCTTTTAAATAAGTATGCTAATATTATTTCTAAGTGCATAATCATTAAATTTGCAATTTCAGAGCTACAAATGCTTCTGAAGATGTTATAAGCCTGCGTCCTCCACGCTTCTTTGGGGATGATGGAGTCATTAGACCGTACAGATTAAGAGATGGTGCTGGAAGTCAAATGTTACAGGTGAAGAGAGTAAACAGCCAAAAAATAAGACATATTTAATATGACAGATTATACATTATTTATTTGAATATATTTTTCTCTTTCTAGAAGTAGAGTGATTTTAACACTGCGCATTTTTTTAAACTTACCATAAATTTGAATCACATTTTGAATGATAATTATAAGAATATGATCATGTGCCACTTGGTTCCAATAGTGAAAATATTCCCTTTAGCATTAGCATTTAGACTTATATACCGCTTTACAATGCTTTACACGCCTCTCTAAGAGGTTTACAGAATCATCATATTGCCCCCAACAATTTGGGTCCTCATTTTACCTACCTCGGAAGGACATGGCTCTTTAAGTACAACGATTTAAAATCTATATTCATTTCCCCCCCCCAAAATAATAGTCAAGACAGATTTATTGGGTGAAAATACATCTGTACTTCTGCAGAGTCAGGAGATTATTAAACCCCCGTATACATAATTTTCCTCGTAGCTTGGATATTTTCCTTCCTGCTAGCTCTCTTTCTGCATGCATGGAACCATTTATGGATAGGAACATTGATACATATTCTTTTTTTACTATATGAAATGTAGTCATTGCTATTTTAATTTAATCTATATAGAATATTTATTTTTAAGTTAATATATTAAATCTAACATATGAAAATATATCTGCACATTAGAAATGGAGTTAATATGGTTGATAAACATAATTTCAATATGCAGCTGAACACCTAAATTCTAATTTTGAACGAAATTAAAGTTTTAGTAGGGCTATTAGTTTTCTTTTGTTTTACATATTTTTAAATAGATTTTAAATCTAGAGACAGTTTAACTTAAAGGAATTTTTCAAATGCTAAGTTTAGCTATATAAATTTATTTATCTTATATTTGTGTTTTCAAAAGAATTGATTTAAAAATCCATTTTTAATGAACTGATTTTATATATTCCATTTCTATTGGTGATAAATAAAAAATACAACAATAGTCAAACTAGAAATAATTTATCTAAAAGACAGTCCACACACCGTGCCTAGGACAACTGATTGTAAAGAGTGTATATATGCAGGGCTATAAATAAAATGTTTTCTAGTGATGGTTAAAATAAAAAACTCTTTATTAGAATTTTTTTTCCAAAACTTTAAGTTTAAAATGGTGGCTTTTTGCAAAACAAGAAACAATGATAAATACCAGTAATTTTTAAAGTAAACTTAATGCATTTAACCAAATGTTCTTGTTACACTTTTTTTTATTTTAAGATTTGTAATAAATGTTACAAAAGGTAGTAATAGTACCTTTTGTACTTTGGAAATAGTACAAAAGTACAAAATAATAGTTTTGTTGCTTATAAAATTCAGAAAAAAATAAGGAGGAATTTATACTATAACATATTAAATGAATCTTGTCAGTTATTTTCAATATTTTATGGAAATTTAATTTGTTTTTCCTGTTGAAGCTGTTTTCAGAGTGAGGAAATAAATATGTCAATGATATGAGTATAGTAACTGTTTACTTCTTAAATTATGTATAAGTTAGAACAGTAAGTATAACTTTTAAATAGCCTAATAACTAGATTGAGTAGATTCTTTCACAAAATTGTAGAAATTTGAACTGAGCTGGAGCTTTGAAGTTCTGGCCTCATATCAGTAACAATAAAAATCAAAACACTTTGACTGCCTGCCAAACAGTTGCTCTACTTTTTCTCATATTCCAGCTCAGCAAGATAACATAATCACTCATTTCACATCCTGCTGTCTAAATCTGTGCAAATTAGGCTAGAAATATTAGTGTACAATCAGTTAGAAAGTATTCATGAATTGCAATTATAGTATGTTCCAATTTATTTACAAATTTTAATTTTAGCTCTGAGTAGTTGGTACCATGATCCATAAATCTGGTATGCATCCAGGGAGTTACATTACATTCCAAGGAAGGAAGGAAATCTATTGAAAGCAAGAGCAAAGCTGTTTGGATCACAAATTATCTTTTTTCAAAGTTTTCCATTTTATGCTTTAGTTATAAAATTTATAAATTCACTGAACTACAAAATGTAAATTATTTTGCCTTACATAGCCATTAGCCAATTTAGCTTGTGCTTTTTAAATTCAAAAAAATCTTAGGACATCTTTAAATAGTTGGTTGAATAAGAGGTTGAAATATAGGATTAACAAACTTAGTGTTTTTCTTCTGCATGCTATAATTCAAAAGCTACATCTCATCTTTAATTTTGTTCTTTCATTCTCTTGCATTTAAAATTTCAACCCAAATTGACTAGCACCAACTAACTCTTCTGCTTCTTTCTTCTCTTACTCATGCTTACAGAAAAGACAGGCCTACAGGAAATGGACTTTGTGCCATATTAGTGGTAGTGATGATGATGATGATGTTAATGATGATGGTGATAACAGTTAGGATAATAATGTATGCCTTACTTGTTGAATTGCAACAGCTGAATGTTATGTTTCTTTTATAAGACTGCCAGAGAAAAAAATCCAATAACTGTTATAAAATTGTGTTTTACGTGTAAATTTTAAAATATATTCTAATCAGCAACATAAATTAAGAAGAATTTGTTATTTAACTTATCTATATTTCAATTGTCACATTGAAACATTGTTTGACATTGGCCATAATCTTGTGATAATTACTTAATTGAAAATATTGTCAGAAGATTATGTAGTCCTTGCTAAAGTGCTGTATTTTCCATTCCTTTATTTTAATACTTTAAATCATTTGTGCGTTTTTTAGAAGAATTCATTTTATATATGAATGCAGTGTCTTGTGTTCTCACATACATTGTGGATGTTAATATTGTCTTATATTCTTTTTAGGTATATTGTCTTTATTCTGTAATAACAATAAATAAGTCTATATAAGAAAAGATGTTCAAATTTTCACACCATTTTTCCTAGCCTTACTTCTCTCCCTTCTAAATTTTTAATGGAAAAGTTTCATCTTTCAAAATTGATTTATTTATAAAGATTTATGTCTCACATACTTTCATCTTTAGAGACTTAGTTTACCATATTTTTTAGCTTTTAGCCTGTTTCCCCCAAAATAAGACATCCCCTGATAATAAATCCAGTCGGGCTTTTGAACGCATGGCAATAAGGCCAAGCACTTATTTCAGGGTTCAAAAAAATATAAGACAGGGTCTTATTTTCAGGGAAACACGGTATATTTTCATTTATTTTAAACTGTCTTATTAAATGTAGAGCAAATAGAAGTCTTTTATTTCCCTGAAACTCTAATAATGACCTGAATGTAAGCGTATGCAGAAATAATACAAATTTGAAATATTTGGATGGCCAATCAGTAAAAACAATATTACTAATGAGACAATTTTCCATTTGCAAATTTGCTTCTTGCCTACAGAAAAAAATTAAGAATATTGAAAGATTATTTTAATAATTCTACATAGGGTCTATTCCGTGATCTCTTTCTAAATGAATCTAGAGTAAGAAATCCACTCCATTCTAAACTTCATTTTGGTAGCTAAAGCTTCCGAAACTTAGAACACCTAAATTAGGGGGGGGGATTTACTATTGTTTTATTTAAAAGTATATGTAGTTTATATATGGCTATTTCTGTTTCATCTGACAGTGATGATCCACGGGCCATCTTGGAATTATACAATAGGTTTAAATTCAGTGCTTTATTAGACATTTTATAAATTTATTTTACTTGTATACATTAGTAATTACAATAGCATAGCACTTAGATTTGTATACCGCTAATTACAATAGCATAGCACTTAGACTTTTATACCGCCCCTTAGTGCTTTACAGCACTCTCTGGGCAATTTACAATTTCAGCATATTGCCCCCAACACTCTGGGTCCTCATTTACATTACAATTACAATGCTATTAAAATCCAATTTTCTTAGGAAAATATTGCTTTAAAAGACATAACCATGAAGCTTATTTTTTATCAGAAAACAGGAAAAGAACTTGGATTTGCAATGGATTATTTCTGAGATAGGGTCTTCGAGAATACAGTCAAAATATTTTCAACAATCCTATTTGTAATATACTCACTGATATTAAATAATTTTTCAGTTTAGCCAGCCAAATGGCCTATATTTTTTGCTTGAAATATTGTGTTTATTGATAAACAAAAATAGATCTCTGGACTTACTACTATAGAGTGGTAGGGTTTTTTTGAAAAGAAAAGAAATGCATTTTTTTTTCTCAAACCTAACCTGAACTTTTTGTTAGTACATATAAAATTTTATTCTTTTCAGAAACTTGGCACTAAGAAAAGAAATGGCAACTTTATGCAGTAGAGCTTTGTCTCTGTATTGTGACAACAGCCATAAGTCTAAGTCAAACAGTATAATGAACAGTTGTATCTCACTTTAGATATATGGACAAATAAAATATGCTTTTTGACAAATTCATAAGCACCATAAAAAATAAAAGTAGGGTAGGTGCCTTCTCTTACTCTATGGCTTCATTATCCTTCAGAATGAGGTAATTAAATAGATACTTTCTTAAGAATAGCTTTATGAATAGAAATTGTTGAGCCATGGAGCAAAAAATAAATTAATTCTGATTTTCTATGAATATTACAAAAGTAGAAATCCAATAAGAGCACATATTTATTATTCCTCAAATCCTTTATGTCAAATTAGATTTGGTTTCTGATTATACATTATTAGGTAACTTCAGAAATGACTGAGTCACAAATTACAACTGAATCATTCATTCATTCATTTAGTCATTCATTCATTCATTCATTCAATTTCTATAGTGGCCGATCTCAATCAATGATTCTGAGCAGCTTACAATTCAAATACATTAATGGCTGGAGTTTTCTAGTATTGTGGGATTAATACAGTGCAATGTAGTGTTTAAAACTTTCTTGCCATGAACAGGATGAAAATAACAAGTTGGAACAATATAATGGACAATTTTACTTGTATTCAGGAAACTCCAATAAAAACAATGTATGGATAATATATATCAGGGTTGAACTGTGGAGTCCTTGGCGCTCTAAGCTTGATTATTTTCTTGCAGACATTTCATTACCTGACTAGGTAACATAATCATAGTTAGTGGGGGGGGGGGGATGTTTGGTTTTTCTGTTTATATACTGGTAGTCCTTGAGTTACAAATGTAATGGAGCCTGCCAATTACCTTCATAACCCGAAGATTAGTTGGAGTGATTCATGTCAAATGAACGGGATCACTCCCTGCTTTCACCCACACATTCGCTAATTGAATGAATAAGGTTGTTAAGTGCACATGAGGTATCTCAGGGTGGGGAAGGCTATGGGGGGGGCTAGCGATGAAACAGGCCACCTGTTTCAGACCACCCAAGGCCTCCCCTGACCAAGATACTCATGCTCCCTCCCCTTGGGTCCCCATAACTGGTCCCACCCCCCATCCTGCCATGCTGAGTCACTTACCTTGTGAAGATCTAGCAAGCTGGCTCCTCTCCATCTTCTCTGCTGTGTTTTCTTTCCAGACTCAGTGCAAAGAGCATTTGCAAGCTGACGAAATTTTGGGACAGCAAAATAGCATTGTTGTAGGCGTCCTATTAGCTTGCAAATGCTTTTCGCACCGTTCCTATCTCCAGTCAAATGCTTTTTGCGCCATTCCAGATCACCAGGAAAAGCGTTCAAGATTATGCAAGATCAGTAAGGCAAGATCTCGCACAACTGATCGTGAGATCTCACACTACAGTATTTTAGGTCTCTGTTCTCTGCAAACTGAATCCTGTACCAGATGTGTGGCAAAGGGCTTTGCAAATGAAGTCTTCTCCATTTGCAAAGTCTTTTTGCCACGGATCTCGTGTAGGCCTTAAGGTAGCTAAATGATGTGTCATAATCCGACAATTACCTGTAGTAGCTTTCCCTGCCAGTGATTTTGGGGAGAGGGATATTCTTTTTGGCAGTTTGTTAATTAGAGTATTGTTTTCTGTTTGTTTGTTTGCTTGCTTGCTTCTTTGTCTGGTGTTAATCCTTGCTTGTCTTGATTTTCACTGCTGCAGACAATGTGGTTTTGTCTTTTTGTTCCCTTCTTAGTTTTTTATTCTTTTTTGAATGGTGTGTAAATGTGATTTATCTCTATGTGTCTATTGGTGGCTGATTTTTCTGAATGTCAAGCTTCCAGGAATTCCTAGTGTGTTTAGATATAGCTTGTTCTTGAATGCTCAGTGTTCCAATTGCAACTATGGTTGAGTGTGTCTCTGTGTTGTGAGTTTAAGGAGTTTTCATGGTGTCTTCTGATTGCTAGTTGATGTTCATTGATGCACTCTGTAGTCTTCTGCCTGCCTGTCCTACCAGTATATAGTAGTTGTTGTAGTCTTCATACTATATGATGCAGATGAACCCTGTTTTTTCTTCTTGCACTATTGGGTCTTTTGGTTTATTTAAGAAGACCAATTCTTAAGAAAACAATACTCTAATTAAGGAACTGCTAAGGAGAAAACCACACACACACACATCAACACCGTTAGGGCAAGCTACTGTATATAAACAGGACCCACACTCACAAGCACTGATGTTACCTAGTCAGATAATGAAATATCTGTAAGCAAACAACAAAGCTCAGAGAATACCAAGGCTCCACGGGTAGGAAACTGCTATGTTCTGTGTCTTTGAAGTTGAAATATAGCTTGTAGTATTTGAAATAAACAAATTAACTATTTCGCATAATGGCTGATCATTTTCTTTTAAAGCGAAGTGGATACGTGTTTATATATCTCTGAGATCTTAAGATTTTTAAAAATAGTAGAGATGGAACCAAGCAGAGAATGGGATTCTCTAAATCATGAAATATATAATATTCATCACATTTCCCCTTATCCTTAGGGATTGCACAAGATTGTTATGCTTTAGACCGGGCTGTGGTCTATTTTCTGATATTGTCTAAGGATATAACTGAGGGAGCCTCCAGACTATAAATTTTTACTGTACTGTTTGTACAACCCTTATATGCTAACAGTAGCTTTGACAAAACTAAGAGAAAGAAGCATTGATTTCCACTTGTTTTTTCAGTTTTTCCAATTGGTGTATGATTCAATCCAAAGAGAGAGGACAAGTAAATGGACCACAGTGATGATAATACTTCCTTTATGTCCTGATGTTATTATCTATTCATACAGGGATTCAAAAGATTCAGTGTTTAGAAAAAGCTGCTATAATGCAAGATAGAAATTTAACTGTAAAATATGATAAGAAAAAAAACAGCTTCCTGACTTTAAGGATATAGTGTAATTGTAAGAAAATACATAGTTATATGCATATTAAGGGGCAAGTGCAAACAAAGTTACGAACCCTCTTTGGTGATCTGATTGTCCTAGCAGCTAACTTCAGAGGCCTGCGTGTACCGTATTTGGAGATCTGCTATAGCAGGTAACGTTACAGGATCCCTTTTGCAGCTATCTGACAAATTAACATAACTGTTTATTGATAAATGGTTTCATTCAGGGAAAATACATTATCCCGTTAACCAGGACATTTATTTTACAGGGTAACTAGCACTACAATGGAATTTTTAAGTTGGATTTTCATTTTCAAAGGGGACATTGAACATATGTAATACCAGTTTGGTAGATCATTTCTGAACTTATTAATGTTACATTAGATATATATGTGTATTTGTAGAAAAATCAATAAATTACAGTACACTCAGTGCCAAACAAGAAAAGGTGAGAGGGGTCACTAAAACAGATCTTTATATAAGAAAATAATAACCTACTGTAGAGTTCCCGTCAATTGTTCAGCTGTTCACCATATTAAGTATATAGTTCTAATTCATTCAACCCAGTTTGAAAATATAAAAGAGAGCATATATCTAAAAAAGATTAGCTGCAAAATTTGCAGGGCAAAGATGAAGCTATGTCAAAAAGTATCAAAAGCAGTTCTAATGATTTTAGTCCCTCAAGCAGAAAATCTTACAAGGGTCCATTTCTCTGGCAGTAAAAAGACATGTCTTTGAAGAAAGCAACATATACATTTCCAAAAGATTTGTAATGTGAATTTTGAGGGGAAATCTTGAGTTGAATTCAACTTGTAATAATTATATTGATACATCCATTTTGTTTACTTGGACATTTTTCTTAATATATTAAAATCAGTTTCCTATCATCCTATGTGTACATTTTAGAAGTACATTTAAAAAAAAATGTAATTGGAGATAATTGCACTTTAAAAAAATATTGGATGTGAGATGGTAAATGGTCATTATAGTCATCCACTGTCCATGTGCAAAAATATAGGAGAAATACCTTTAAGAAGATATATTAGGATTTTTAAGCAATGTGATCATTAAGTGTATTATATAAATGCAATACGTGGAACATTGAAATAATTCTGGTAAAGGGTAGTGTATAATAGTTCTGGTAAACCCTGGAGAAAATCAGATCTAGATCTAGATGTATCACTGGTTCTGGATATATATCTCCCTTCCCCTCCCTAAATATTCATATTTGGGGGTATTTTTATATTTATTATTTTAATGAATCAGATTGTGTAGATAGCAAGTGCTTTAATCTGAGCAGATTGAAGGCACAGCTTTAACCTTATCCAGAGAAGGCAGAGAAGGCCTTATCCTAAAGTCATACATGATCTGGCTATGTTTAAATTAGATTATTGTATTCATACAAACAGGTGTTTTGATGATTCAGAAGCTCTGACTTATGAAGAATACAGCTCCTTTTTTTATCTGAGGGCCAGGATATGACCTACTTTGTATTAGGTTTACTATTGCCAGAGATGTTTCAGAACTATGTCTTAGTGCTTTCAATTCCTAACTAGTTTGGGGCCAAGCGTTCTTACTATACTATGAGTCTATCCAGATCTCAAGATAAACCTACAAGACCTGTTTGGAAGCTCACTTCACTAGCAAGAATATTAAATCAGCTCTTTTCATTGCTGTGTCCTGAATTCTTTTGCTAGGTTTGTGCATGCAGCCCCTTGTGTTGATGCTTTCACCATGCCATATGCCTTTCACTATTCATAACCATTTTTTTTCTGATTCAACTGTTGTGGTTATAAAAGTAAAATTTTATTTTAATAGAAGAATTCCTTTGGTGGATTAGTTGAGAAAAGAATTTATAAATACCAAAACAAGTACTAAAATTGAATGTTTATATTCATTCAAAGAAACATCAAAATTAACAATTTCAAAAATTTAAATATGCTAGATTTGAATACATTACTGTGATTAAATTTTTATATAATGTATATATCTTTAAGTTCAGGATACTGTGTGACTTGAGAGATGGATAATGATTCATTAATAAGAAAAAATAATAATTTTGTATGTAGAACTCTTTATACTCAACACAGAAGGTGTTTGGTTTTTTTAATTGTTGTTATTTCTGAATATAATGAGCAAACTATCTTAATATCTTAAGTTATTTAGCCTACATACAAATCACTGTTTAGACTTTTAAACATGTATTTTTTGAACCAAAGGTATGAAAGCATAGGATCCTCACACTTATTTTGTATTAGAGCCTACCCAAAAGAAGAATGGAATCTGTTCTTTATTTTGAATAATGCTGTGTTAATTCAATATATCTTTACTAGTTTAAAATTCATATAACCTGAAAAATACAGATTTTAAGTGTTATCTCACGTTAGTTTATTAATTATTTTTGAAACAGAATGCCATTTTGCATATGATATTTCAGAACAACTAATAATTATGTGGCATGTGATTTAATGGACAGGAGATAGGGAGAGGCAGGATAAAGATAGTGAAGACAGAGCTATTTTCTCATAATAGATACTCAGAGTATTAAAAGTATGAAGTTCATATTTGTATAAGGTTTTAATATCTGATGCAATATAAATCTTTTCCTCAAAATTAAGATGTTGTATTCTAGGGAACTCTACAACTTTTTTTTTCTTTTAGAATATTGAAAATGGAAGATTTGCAAAACTGCGATACTTTACACATGCAATGGTTAATAATACAGATTTATTAATGGTTACAAAAAGGTAAGATTCCTCCAGTATTACTTTCTTATTTTAAACAAAGCATTTATGTCCACTCTGTAATCAAAATTGTTCCTAGAACAACTTAAAAATGTGAGTGGAAAGATAGTTTTTGTCTTCCGGTCTTCTATGCCAAAGACGGGGAAGGATGGGGAAGAGAAGTGATGAAAGGAATAACAGATTTCTAGCTATTAAAATTACAATTATTATGAACATCTGGATTGTAATTAGCACTCAATTTACTTTAAATTAGAGTAAAAATAATTTTACAATGGACAAAATTGATTTCTTTTAAGCATGATAGTGAATTTGGAATTAAATACAGTAGATAGAACTTGAAGTTAAAGATGAACCGTGTGCAGCAATTTTGATTGTCATCAGGCTTCATTTTTTATAATTTTTTGATTGAGCCAAATAAAAGTGGACCCTATACTTGTGGGAAAACGCTAAGATGAAGAAAAAAGACTGAAGTTGACATAATTTTAAACTGGATATTATATGATATTGAAAGCTACTTAAACATTTTTCTCAAAAAAAAGTTATATGATTATATTTGTTTTAATTATTTGTCCTGTATTCATATACAGTGGCATATTGTTTGTGACAAGAGGTACATTTGGACAGTTAACATGTGAATGGCAGTACACTTACGATGAATTTACCAAGACACCATTCATTGTTGATGGACGAAGGTTGCGCATTGAAGCAAAGGTAAAGTTATGGATGGTAGAGATGAAACAAAACAAATTACCGTATTTTTTGCTCCATAAGACACTCCTGACCATAAGACGCATCTAGGTTTAGAGCAGGAAAACAAGAAAAAAACCATCTGCTTCTGCCTCCCAGTGTCTTATGTACGGAGGTCCATGCACCTCCGGCTGGCCATGCCTCCGGCAGTTCAGCCACCATCTGGTATTCATCTGGCTAGAGTCCTAGCAGCAAACAGCCTGGTCAGCTTCAGCATGTTATTGCAGTCCCAGGACTGGAAACGCCACCCTTGTGGCCTCCTCTATGTCTGCTGCTTCCGCCGGGGAACACTGGAGTCTTCACCTCCGAACAGCTGATCGGCTTCCTGGAATATTGCCTATCAGCTGTTCCCAGGTGATCGCTGCCACGGTTTGCCACTGCTGTCTGTCACCCATATTCGCTCCATAAGACGCAGACATTTTCACCCACTTTTGGGGGAGAGGAGGTGCCCCTTATGGAGTAAAAATACCGTATTTGATTAACATTCAAATAATTATATTTATAATATAAATATTAGATTATTATATTAGTAAGCAATTTTTCTATGAATAATACTTAACTATTACTATGTTATTTTAAATGTATATATTTTTCATGGAGCTTGAGTTTCATTTGTTTGTTCTATTGATTACAATTCACACTTTCTTTGCAAATCTTCACCATCTGCCAAATTACTATTGTTGTCTTCCCTCCTTATTCAGTACCATAGAAAAGTTGCTCTGCTGGAAGACAGTCTTTTTCATCATTTCTTTCCTCTGGAGGTGTACCTTGTAGTTCTGGTCTGGCCAAGAAGCAAACGTCATTCCATTACCCTGGAATTATCCATTTCCTGTTACTCTTATTTCCATGCACGCATATTCTCTTCAACTTATGACTGGAAGTTATGGTGGATCCCCCCAAAAAACTACTTAAAATTACAACCCAGTTTCAAAGTTAAGGCCATTGCACCCCCATGGTCATGTGCACAAAATTTGAGTGGATTCTCCCTTACAACTGACCACAGGAAACTACAAAGCCCTCCCCGCCCCAGCCTATGTCCACCCCATCCCTGTAGGACTTGGGCCAGTTTCTCACTCCAGAGGAATCTACCCTCTCTTTCCACTCAGTCACTGCTTTACCTTTTGTAGAGTTCTGGAGCTCGCATTGGAGAAGGAAAGCAGACAGCTCCGTCTCTCAACTAGGCAATATGGTACCATCCTATGAATGGTTGCCACTCTGAAAATCAGGCTCCTTTCAGAGACAGAGCCAGTCAAACATTACCCGTATGTTACATACAAAAACAATGCTTTAGTAATTAACCTTTTTCATTTAAGAGCATTCAGGTCGTTGTAGAAACTTTCCCATTCCAAACAGGACTTCTGAGAAAAACGTTTGCAAAATTTGCAAGAGTTTAATATGCCAGAACAATGAATAAAATGATAGGATTCTCCTTCACATATTTAGTACTCCCCCCCACCCCTTGTCCTATTAACAAAGTACTTTTGCAACTGCATTTGGGAACCTTTCTCAATCAGTACTCTCAAAAAGATTTTATCTATATAGCTTTACTTAAAATTCATCTTCTACAATATTAAATTTTAATTTATTGTTTTACTAAACTTTATATGAAACCTTTAGCTTATTTATTTAAATTATAATGACTGGCAAAATGTCTACTCTACTATACTTACAAGGGTCTCTGTTGCAGAAAAGTCTTATGTAGTCTACTGTATTAGAAATTTTGTCTTCCCACATAGCAACTTTTTCCAATATAGTGGTCTCCAGCTGTGCTAAATCTGTTGAAATCCAATGCATTTGAAGATATCAGGTTAAGAAGGTTTTTGATGAGGCATCTTTTGCTCTAACTGTTGCAGTTACAGTAGATGCTGCTCATCTCCTCACAGAACACTCTAAATGTTCAGGAAAAAAAGGTTAAATTTGAGAGCCAGTCACAGGTTGTTTTGGTGATTGGGGGGAGGGGAGATCTGCAAAACCTAAAAGACATTTTAAACGAATACTAATTTCATTATATAACTTGCAAATCCTTTCCTGAAATGGAAAAAAATAGTGCTTGCATTTAATGCACAACTGTATTTGTTTGCTTGTTTATTTTAGGAACGAGTGAAGTCTGTATTTCATGCCAAAGAATTTGGAAAAATAATTAATTTTAGAACACCAGAAGATGCAAAGGTGAATATGAAATACTATTACTACATAATATATTAATATCCTGTTTTGAAGGAATCAACAGAATGTAATGTACAATATGTGGATAGTGAATAAGTACTTCAGATTTGTGAATTGCAATTCCCATTGCTCTTTTACGTTGCTTCTTAGTGATACTGGGAGTTGTAGATAGATCTGAAGTGCCCAAATTGCATAACCCTGATATCAAATTTTTCATAATAGAAGCAGCAAGTATGATATTTCTCAGAGAAGCTGTTCAGGGGTGGGTTCTACTTACCTTCGCTACAAGCTTGCAACGGAAGTGCTCGCACATGGCGTTTCTGGGCATGCAGAAACTTCTGCGCATGTGCAGAGCATCATTGATGATGTCTGGGCGGGTGGGCGGAGCTGAAGCTGTTGTCATCCAAGTGTGGCTTAACCAGGTGATTCAGTTATGTCAACTATGAGATTCATGACATCACATGAATTGTTCAGTGTTTAGCTCTATGCTTTATTAATTTGTAATTTTCCCCCATTTTTATTAATTAAATCACTTTTGCTTTAACTTAGGTTGTTCAATTTTTTTTTTATTTCCACAGTGGATCCTCTCTAAGCTGGAAGAAAAAGTAAAGGAGAGTCAACCAAAACTATGACCAGTTGAAGAAAATCAGAACATTGTAATAGTTTTATACTTCAAAGCATGTGACACTATTTAAATACAAAGAGATTGACACCATAATTTTGTGTATTTAAATCAATTGTTTTTGAATCTTCTACACTATTGAGTGAAAAGGGTCAGTTGCTGAAAGCTGCTATTGTGGCTTATTTGATTTTGTATTTATAAATAATAATGGTTTAAATCTAAACTAAATTGGTTTTATTTTTAGATCTGCCACGTAATCAGCAAGACCAAACATCTTAGCAGTGTCTTATGATGTAGTAATCAGGTTCTTCCCTGCTCATAACTCATTTTGTTCAGTGTTTATTTAAAGGTAATGCTGTACTGACACATCCCATTAATATTCACTGAAATTCAGTTTAATTCAGGAAGACTGATTTAACCAGCAGTATTCTGATATTACCTTACTGACCTTGCTTTGTTGGAGAAGCTTTTTGTTTACTAGATATAGATATATATATGTATATAATGAGGTGATTTAATTTTTGATACAGATAAGGAGTTTATGGTACTGTAACACCGTTTTTAATAATCACATTTTTAAATAATACAAAAATTAACAAAATGTTGTTGTCACACAATTAAACAAGTATCTATCAAAAGAAATGTTAATGATTCTTTGAATGGCAATGGTCAAAATGAAGTCAGAAAACTATCAACACAGCATCATGTTTTAAAGTACTAGTTTATTTAGGCTTGAGCTATATTTGAGATTTGAAGTCAAAAGCATGTTTCAGAGTGAAGGGGGCTTATATGCCATAGGTCAGGACCTCCTTAAAGAAACTGACTTTTTCTGGGCTTGCTGAAGAACACCAGAAAAATGCATGTGTTTTTGTGCCCACTCTGAAGTACTGTATTAGCTTTGGATCACAGTTTTTCATTTAGGAATGAGTTACATTTTGGATATGAAGTCAAAAGCATGTTTCAGAGTGAACGTGTCCTGTATCACACCTGTTGGCATCTCCTTAAAGAAGCTATGTCTTCTTATGGACTTGCTGAGAACTCCAGGAAAATGCATCCGTGTGTTTTTTTTCCCACTCTGAAGTAGTTTCAGCTTTGGATCCAAAGTGATAATACATCCCTGATTTTATCTAAGAATGTCCCTATGGGTTTGTATGTGATTTTGAGATGTGTGTGTGTACTGGGAAACCATGGCTAATTACAGAATATTTAATAAAGTAATGTTAAAACATATATCAAAATACACACACACACACACACAATATCAGGATGGGGAAAATATTGCACAATGTTTATTGTAAGACTATGCAAATAAATACTGCCTATCCCACCTTTATGACAGAGGCTACTTCATGAAAGAGAAATGGAATGCAAATGTACATAAAATATATTGCCTAATACAGATATGAGTAGTTTGATGCATGCAGTAAATGTATGCTGCCAGAATATTCTTTTCAGATTATTTGAAGGATTGTGGTGGAGGAAAACTAGTCTTTGCTAGTGGTGCTTAAACTAATCAAACTGTAGCTTTGTTGTAAAAGCTGAATAAAGTAAATGGCATGCCCAATGTGACAGTATGTGTTATGTATTTATATATATTCTGATATGCTTTATGTAACTATTTGAGGCAAGAACTGTCCCCCATTGCATTGTTCCAAGCTTTTATTTCTTTATATAACTCCTATAAATTAAATTATCAGAAATGCCAAAGTATAATTTGTATTGTGTAGTTCAAGTTTGTGATACCTATCCAGGGTCTCTGACTTCACATCACACACTTGAGCATTTTCAATCACTGCATTAATTGTACAGTAAGGCCAACTATACAACATCTTTAAAGATATACAATAAATACATATATAGCTTTTACATTGTTTCAATTGACCTTATTTGGATGTAGTTTTTATTTCCTCATCATATCTGCTCTGTTTATTTTAAAAGTTATCAAATAGGCACATATGTAAAATGTTTTGTTAGATATTTAGGCTGCATTTCATTCAGTAACTCAAGGATGTTGCTGAAGGACCATGTAAGGGGGAGAAGAAATCAGGTTGGATTGAGAGGAGAAAACAACCAAGAATACTTGTTTCAAGACCAAATCTATGTTTAGGTAGAAAAATTCATTTAAAGGTAGTTATTGAATTATGACCATAATTAAGCCTGGCAATTACAGTTGTAAATTATGAGAGTTGTAAAGCAGGTAACCAGACACGTTTTTCATGACAGTCATTAAGTAAACACCATGGTCATTAAGCAAACACCACAGTCATTAATTAAGCAAATTCATCGTTTGTTGTGGATTATTTTTTGCTGGAAATTAGAAATAAATGCTATTTTCCAGCAAACAATCATGAATCATGGTCTGCAGTTGTAAGTAGCTTTTGTTGTAAGTAGCTTTTGTGGAAGCTGTTGTAACTTTGAATGTTGCTAAGCAACCGGACCTAAGTTGAGGGCTATCTGAATACAGCGGTTTTTATTGCTTTGCTTTGCTTTGCTTTGCTTTTTTGTTTTTGGGTGTTTTTGTTTTAGTTTCTAAATTGGTTATTCAAAAAAAAAAAAGACAAGTGATGGGCTGTACAAGAAGGAAGAAACTGCCTTCTTAGAAAGGCACACTTCTTTAGATGCACATTAACTCCCAATCAGACAAAAGCTAGCAAGTTGAATAATTTTTTTTTAAATGTATGACCAGTCAGCTCTCTATAATCATCATCATGGCACAACTTTCATGGCCTTGTGTAGACAGATATATTTATAGGTATTGGGAAGGTTTCTCTTTTAGATTAAACTAAAATCTTCGGGGAAAATGTGATTGTGGAAACCAAATTACATAATACAGTTGATGGATCAATCATTTTAAAACACCGCCCAATCATTTTTTGCTTTATAAAAAATTAACGGGGAGATGCAAGCAATTATTTCAGAGGGTTTTTATCAAATGCCACTGCTATTATGCAAATAACGTCTACTTGTATAATAACATTTCACAATAAAGCTCTCCCTTACTACCACCATCTCATAAGCAAACGTCTCTTAATTTAAATCATTCTCTTCCTCAATTAGCACAATAACTTATTTGTGCATTGAGAAGGACCATGGATCCTCACAGAGCTGGGCATAGCTTATGTACTGACTTACATTTTACCTTTACCAAACAAACAAAAATTTGAGGACAGAGTTTGTCAAACTTGGAACATTACATGGTCTCCCATCCACAATTGTCACCTAGCTACAGCCACGTTTGGCCAGCACTTTAGAAGCCACACCAATAGAAGCAACTTAGCCTGCCTTCCCTTGAACCGCCTCTAATTGCTCCCAAATATTTTATCTCCCTGCCCTGCCTCAATCCCTTTGTATTGAGTGACTGAGATTGTAAAGCTCGAAAATGAAGATTGCTTTTATTGATCCAGTTGGAGGCTGCTGTAGAGTAAGTGAGCTATAAAAGTGTTTGAATAGGTAAAACATTTTTCTTAAAAGGGATCGAAAGGAGAATCAAGGCATTATTCAAGTTATAAACAGGGATTAGTTGATCATAGAAAGCCACTTTATTTAAGAAATTGATATAGCTACCCATGTCACTGAGCAGCATACTGTCAACAAATGATTAAAAACAAATATAACAATCATTTAAAAAAATTAAACACAAGTAGAAACAAAGATTGTAGGAGAATATCAATATTCTAAGTACAGTGGGGCTATCTTGCAGACTCCCTATGGCCGTGATGGTGAACCAGTGGCATGCAGAGCCCTCTGGGCACGCATGCCATCGCCAGCTGCTCTTCTAGGTTCTGTCGCACACATGCACACTGGCCAGCTGCTTTCTTCTGGGTTCCGGTATTCCAGTGTGTGCATGCACGTGAATGTGTGCACGCTCCAGTTTCAGCACCATGTTTTTTTACAGGGTTTTCAGAAAGCTGGAATAGGAAGAGGACCAACTTCACTTGGGCTCCAGAGGGCAGGAACCACAGCAGAAAAGGCTGATATTTTGGTTCTCCTCAGGTGGAACATCTTAGCACAGGGGTCCCCAACCTTTTGGACCTCAGGGACCACTAAGTTCATAATTTTAAATCCCACGGACCACCAAATTCATAA
>JANHFK010003599.1:52000-62499 GCA_036250565.1 Sibynophis collaris | reverse complement strand
ATTTGGATTTCACCATTGCTTTTGACACACACACACACACACACACACACAGTCACCAAGCCACGCCCACAGTCACATGATCACCAAGCCACGCCCACCAAGCCAGCCACGCCCACAGAACCGGTAGTAAAAAAATTTGGAACCCACCCCTGTCTAAGATGGTGTATTTTACAAAAGATTGTGGCAAATCCATTGTGATTTTACACCATTTTGGAGCACAAATCATTACTCGTGAAAACAAAGACATGTTGAAATCTACAGCGTCAGTAAGGATAATGCAGAAACCTCGTCTTTAATTTAAACGGTGAGATAAGAATGATTGGAAACCGTGAATCTGGAAGACGAACAGCATGTAAAAATCATCAAAAATATAATTTGGTCCTCAACCATTTAAGTAGGGAAGAGTTGTGCATTCTGACCTTATTAATCACATGAACTATAAAAACCACTGCATACAAAAGTATACAAAAGATCCCTTCTGAAGTCATGCTTAACATATTCACAACATAGAAAAATGCATTTTAGAAAATATTAACGAATATTATTACCGTGCTTTTGAAATTTAAACGAACTCTCCTGAAAGAGTTTCTTCTTCAAGCATCCATTTAGGTCAGAATTTTTCTTGAATTATCTTCAGCTTTCTAGCACCCTGTCGGTGGAGGCTACATATCCACCTGGTTCCTTCCACCCAGTGGGAAACGTAGAGGATGGTGCCCCCCAAGGTGTTTTTTTTTCAAACTTTGTTTTTTCTTTGAAGACGTTTCGCTTCTCCTCCAGGAAGCTTCTTCAGTTCTAATAAGCTTGTCTTATTAGAGACAAGATTGTCTTACTTAATTTACTTTTAACAAAAATTTTAAAGTCTCATTATTTTATTGTTTTTACTGTTTTAATTATGTCTGTTCACCGCCCTGAGTCCCGGAAGGGAGAAGGGTGGTATATAAATTCAAATAAAGATAAAGATAAAAGAAGATAAAGATGACAGAGTCTCCTAAAACAATGTGATCAAAATTTGGCATTACAATTGGATTTTTCGATAGCAATATTTCTTCTCTAATAAAGAAAAAAAAAAGCAAGCTTCTGGAAGACTTATCAAAATTGGGGGTAAACTCATTGCCCCTAAAACTCTGAAAAGAGACTTAAAACCTTCAGCTTTGAGGCTCCAGTGATGTCCCTGGGTCAACAAGCCCACTACATCCCTCCAAAGACTTTCCCCAAAAAGGAAAGAAGGGAGGGGGAGGAGGAATTTCCCATTCCAACTAGAGATACACTATGTGATCCTGTCATGCATTTGTTTCAACTGTGTCTTATTAACTGTTCAAGATCATAAAAACTGAACACTCACAGTTAGTAAAAATCTGTTCATTAACATTCCCTATAACAAAGCGATAAGAAGCCATAATTTTAAAAAAAATATTTTTTAAAAGCCAAAGTGAAGTTTGCAAAGATGACCATACTTACTATTTAGCTGAATCTGACAATTGGTATTCTCTCCGTCGGTGGTAACACTCTTGGATGCCTGGATCCTCCCATAGCCTCTTAATTGCTTCCACGTATTTTCTTTCCAGGCTTTCTATTTTATCTGTTTGTACCTCTTCAATCATCCGGCTGTCGTCCTGAAATGGGGGGGGGGGGGGGTTAGGTATAGTTATAGTTTGAAAACTCCATTTGAACAACAGAAAATGTCAAACTGGAGTTCCTCAGCTCTATGTTAAGCAAAGCATAACCACACACACACAAGATAATCTGTCCAATTCAGCAATTGGAATGAAACTTTACTTAACAAGCAATCCTTATAAGGTTGAGATAACTGTGGCAAACATGCGATTTATGGAGGACAAGGCTAAATCTTTTATGGCTTCCATGGTGCATCAATAGCCTTGAACTGTTAAAGAGAAACCAACAATATCTAAGGAGGTTGTTTGGAGATGCATGTTCCTTGCTCTATTTGATATAGATCTGAACTGCTTCCGATTAGATATGCAATCAGAACTCTGAATGGCTGGCTCTCCCAACAACCAGAAAGACATAAATAACAGAGTAACAGACTTGGAAGGGACCTTGGAGGCCTTCTAGTCCAACCCTGTGCACAGGCAGGAGACGCTATACCATTTCAGACAAATGGTTGTCCAATCTCTTCCAGTGTTGGAGCATCCATAATTTCTGGAGGCAGGTTGTTTCACTGATTACACAGTGGAAGACAATGTGTTCCACATTGATTACACAAATACCCTAATCAAAGCAGCCTTTAAAAAACTATCTATTGCTATTTGTTATTTCTAAAGTACCAAATAAATACCTATCTGCCCATTTAAAAGTTTGCCTAAAGTGCAAAGTGATGAACAAAAATTCCAACTTGAATCTGGAGGCAACAATGCACCTTCTGAATCAGATATATGAAGACAAGGGAAAAAATAATTCACCCAGGTACCTTAGAAAAAGTATAGCTCTTAAATAGACAATAGACAACAGTATCGGATAGTTATTACTTTGGGGTTTTTTTCCTCTTCTTTCTCAGTGCTCATAAGCGTATATATAAAGAGTGTCCTCCAAGTGGAAAGGAAAAATATTAAATAAATAAGCAAGCAAGCAATCAGTAACACATAGTGGCATTTGAATTTACTGGCCCAGCAATCAGTATCCCAAATTATTTCTTGGATTTTTTTTTCCAAAAAAAGAAAGAAAAAAAAGCAATTATGATCTCCTTAAAATCTGACACCTAATCCCATATGTGCAGGCATAACGTTTGGCAATAGTGTTCCATGATAGAAATGAATCTAAACCGAAAATAAATCTCGTCATTGTTAAAGTACTTGGCATTTCCACTTACACTAGGCTAACTCTCTGATTCCTTTAGCATTAGTCAGAATGTGACTTTGGAACGAAGAAATCAGACACTTTGGAAATTTTATACAAATGACTGGCAACAGATGAAAGCATTTTATTTGCATTTGACTATGTGAATAAAACGAACCTGACAGGCATGAAAAAAAATCTAGATTTCTCACTTAAATAAAAAAAATCATGCTAGGTCTTTTGATTGTAATGCATTTACTAGTGCTTCTACTAAAAATTTTGGAACTTGAAAACTTTTGCTATAAGATTTTGGAGCTAACTATATAAAATAAACAGCTTTTTATGGGAAATGAAGTTATTTTGTCTATTGTAAGTCATATCATATAATAGATTATGATTTAAATTGGACACTATTGGGGATTAAAGATTCTGAGCAAAAAAAGTGTAAACCAGAAGTTTTGATCGGTATTGGAATTTACAAAATGATACAAAATGCTTCAGCTTTTAAAAATTAAAGGAGAACTTTAAAGAATGGGGCCAGAAATTAGCAGCTGCGATATCAGTAACAATGTATGCTTCTATGGATAGACAATCATCCAGTGTTAATGAAGGAATGAGAGATGTGAAACAAATCTTGCTTGATGCAGAAATACTAGAATCAGAAATATTGGATTAAAAAGTGTGGATTATAAACAGAGAAGACATTTAAAGTGGAAATACAAGTGACAAGTCAAGGGAATGGTAAAAACATTTTACAGACTATTCTAAAGAAGCTGGCCGAAGTTTTAACAATTAAAAAGGAAAAAACAACAGTAGTATTTAGAACTGTAAACTGCACACAGTTATTTGGTTGAGATGGGTGGCTATAAAAAAATTGAATAAATAAATAAATACTTAACCAAAACAATCATAATATCTCTTTTCAGGGATTTACAAAACAGGCTTGTTAAAGCCTCAAAGAAGCCTTTGTAATGGGAGAAAGAAGAATTGAAGAGAGATCAAATCGTATGACAATATTTTAATTAACATTTTCCGAACTAACAGGAAGGACTCTAAAGCGAGTTTATTTGATAAAAGTTAAAATAAGGGGAGGTAAATTTCAACCAGTCTTGCACAATGCCATTATTGCATAACAACGGATCTCAAGGAAGGATACTTCCAGTCTTCTTAGGGAGTCTGTTTCCAGCTCTTGTTTACCTCATAAGGCGGACACAACCATTGCTTTCAATAAAATTACTACAGGTATTATAACTGCAGTCTTTTATTTGACAGATGGTAAAGTTCATAACATAAAGCTAACTGATATAGTAAAACATGTACAGAAAAATACAAACAATTAAACACCTTGCAGTAAAGCAAATTGTTACTTAAGACGGTTGCAGCTTACTTATAAAACCTGCCGCTTCCTTTCAGGAACATAAACTGAAATATTCTATTATAAAGTCTATTTCTATTTGAAAAGTCAGACCCAAGGTGGTCACCATAGTAACTAAGCACTGCCATTTTGTCTGTGCTGGGCTGGATATTATGCCTGCTACCCAGTAATAGCAGAGACACACCACAATCGTTTCTTTGATTACAACATTTCCATGCTATTTGAGGAGAGAATGAAGTGAAAAATGCACTTGACCAAGATGTTCCCGTATATCCAAATCATACAAAGCCTGCTAGAAATCTGCTTATCTAAATGCTTAATTTACTGCTATCACCAGTTGAAACCAGCACACACTGAATTTCTGATAAATAGGTAAATAAATTCTTCTTTTGCTGAAGAGATAAGCAAAAACCCCACCGTTTATTTAAAGTTTTTATCCCACTTTCCATTTCAAAATGGTGTTCAAGAGGCCTGAAAATAAAGTGAGCAAGATAACATGCAACATCATAAGGGAAAATAAATTAAGGTAGAAAAAAGGAAAATGCAGACCATCTCCTTCAGCAAACAGATCAGCTTAACAAAATGTTTCCTTGCCAGCAGCAAACATAAGGACGGAACTAATCTGCCTGAACTTCCTTGCTAAAAAGTCCCAGCCATTTAAAAAAAAAACTTGCTTTCAGGTTGCCCCCAAAATTGTCCCTCACAGAGAGAAAGGGTTCTGAAAAATCTGAGAAAGGGTTCTGAGAAAAGTAGCTGAAAAATCTGTCATTTCACTTCACACTATGAAGTGTGCTCAGGAAAGAACTGGGTACCAAGGCAGCAAATGAGACCTACATGTAACCTCAGGGAATAATCTGTTTGTGGCATTCTGGGTTCCTAGAAATTTCAAACTGTTTTCAAAGGATCCGTGTGAACAAGTTATAATTACTAGGGCAGTGCATGCTTCAAAAACTATTCCGAAAAAGTGCATTGGGCCTCATGAAAGTCCAGTGCAGCTTTGCTGTTCATTAAAGCACACCATTTTGGTGCAAGCCCGAAAAATAAATGAAACCACCTTAAGGAATAAAGGTTATAAAAGCTTTATAAGCTCAATAAAGCTTATAAATCAGCAACATCTCCTTCCCCCCCACACACACACTCAGGTAGACACCTGGAAAAAGAAATCAGACTGCTTTAATGAAGAGCAAAATGCTGCTGCCTGCCTGACCTAATTATTTCTTCTAACCCAGCTACTTCTAGATCAATTAGGAATATCTTGGCTTTCCTGAGTTACATTCCACGTATGCAGTTTCACCTTTTTCAAGCCACTTATCAACTGGCTTGAATTAAGTTTGAAAAGAATTAAACATTATTTTATTTCAGTCAGCCTCTTTTTATTATGTTAGAAATGTTAGCACTTTGTATTGTTTCCAAAATGAAGTAGCCATCATAGACGACGCCATGGGGTTTGCTCTATATTCACCCTATTGACTGACTTCAATATTCAACCCCTTCTCTATTCTCCCCTCATCTTCCCATACCCAGAACATTGTTGCTGCCATGTTCTCTCTTTCATGTTCTGCAGTACAGATAGTCGTGGTGGCCATGGTGGCGCAGTAGTTAGCATGCAGTACTGCAGGCTACTTCTGTTGACTGCCAGCTGCCAGCAGTTTGGCAGTTTAAGTTTTACTGGCTCAAGGTTGACTCAGCCTTTCATTGTTCCAAGGTTGGTAAAATGAGAGCCTAGGATGTTGGGGGAAATATGTTGAGTGTGTAAATCGCTTAGAGGGAGCTGTAAAGCACTGTGAGGTGGTATATAAATCTAAGAGCTATTGATTTTGCTAGTCCTTGACTTATGAGCACAAATGAGCCAAAAATCTCTGTTACTAAACAAGACAGTTGTTAAGTTAATTTTGTACCATTTTACAACCTTTCTTGCTACAATTGTTAAGTGACCCACTGAAGATGTTAAGTTAGTAATCTGGTTTGTAAGTGAATCTGGCTTCCCCATTGACTTCGCTTTTCAGAAAATCACAAAAGAAATCATATGAGCCACTGCAATTGTCGTAAATACATGCCAGTTGCCAAGCATCCAAATTTTGATCACATAACCATGGGGATGCTGCAACGGTTGTAAGTGTCAAAAATGGCTGTTGTAACTTCGAACACTCATTAAATGAATGGTTGTAAGCCAAGGAATATCTATATTTCAGTGTAGCAATGTAGGTATCCCAGAGTGTTGCAAAGAGTATTGAAGAAAGTCGTACAATTTGTGATGGAGGTTTGCCAGAAGAAGCAAGGAAATTATGGTACTTGGCTTCTAAGAATCTAATGTCCAGAATATGTAAACAGCAGAATAGAGGAAACAGGGCGGGAAGGTAAACAGAAGGGGTGGGGGGAATAAGGTAATTAAATCACAAAATGAAAGAAGGAGCTTCTTTGGAAGCCAAAATGAACCCTGAAAAGGAATTTGAAATGGGTCTTACAATAGGAGAGGGAAGTCACCTATTTCTATGGATAAACATAAGAAATTATTATTGTACTGTTACAAGTGCGTTGGCTGGAAATATGAATATGCGTGTACTTTTGCATTCAGAAAATGCTGTTTTCATGGCACCAAATTGTAAAATGAGTTCAGTTCAATGATAGATCTGAAAAATAATATGCAGAGGACCAAGGTAATTGTAGTTTACTTGAAAAATGGGGTGGGATGCAATTGATAAAATCCTCAAAAATTGAGAGCCCCGCGAGGGTTAAACAACAGAAGGCAACACATGGACTGGAAATGCATGAGGTGGAAATTAGAAAGGGAAGAATGTGCTTGTGTGTCTATCCAACATGCATGTATGGTATACATTTTCCCTTAAGCAAATCTGAGAAAACAAACATCCATTCCAATTTTTGATGGGATAGTTCCAAAGTCAGTGCTTTAGAGCTATACTGGAGCCTTTTGCTTGTTCAAAATATCTGTATTTTTTTTTCCATAGGAAATAATTCCATGTGGAATAATAATTCCACAATGGAGAATAATTAAGCCAAATTAGTGAGCTCCGGTAGGAAAGACTAGGCTATAATGACTGCCAAGTTCTCTACATCCTGCATGGAAATACATCACAGCGTTTTTGATGTAGGGGAAAAGTGGCGGATGGAATGGAATGTATGCCATTTTGAACTCCTGTACAAAGCACCAAAGATAAATTCAAGAAAACTGAATGAATTGTAAAGTAAGGTGGTGTTGGTCACCCAACAGTGGGGCAGACTTGTACTGTCTTCAAATCAAAGTGATTCCTGTTCTCACTGAATCCTCTTTTCCTCTTCCTTCTCCATCACTTCCTCCCTGCACTGCTACCTATCAGCTGTTATAACAAGATTATAATTTATTAGTTGTTCCGGTAAGAGATAGGACATGAAGCTACATAGATGAAATAAGAATGGAACATGTCCAGAGTTGTATCTTTCATCTTGAATAGATAACTATCTTTTCTCTTTGATCTTACCTCATCATCCAGGTTTATGAAACCAATTCATGTCCTCTCAGGGGAAAAGAACATTCAGTAGCTGTAACAAATCAGGAAATGAAACCCTTTCTACTTTATTTGGATGATCCCAAGACTGCACATAAAACTTAAATAAGATTTTTTTTTTTAAACCTATTGCGCATTACTGTAAAGTCTTAGTGGTTCTTGTTTAGCAGGAGAGACCCATTTACCATAGTGCTCAGATAGCGTGTCTCATTCTGGAACCCATGCCTCGTACATTTTATTGGGATTTTATAGATTAATATACTAAAATTCTGTGATCCCTCCTGTCCTTCCTTTACAATCTCAATTTATAAGGCATCATTAACTGATTTACATAGCACAAATTCTGTGATGGCCAGTCATGGATTTTTACCAATGTTTAAATAACTGGCTCCCAGTTACTCCATAATTTAGCATATTTCCCTTGCCTAATTAACAAAGGGATTTGCGTTATTTTCCAGTTGAATATTTAATCCTAAATCACATAATCAAGATCACCTGCTTAATCTAACATGCCACCGTATCTTTAACCAAGGCCAGAAGAATTATGTTAATGGCAGAGCAAATGAATTTAGAAATCGCTACTCTTGGGGAGCAATTCAAATGACAAAAAGTGGTGTATGAAGAAATTAATATTCCTTTCTTCTCTAAAGTGATGGTTTAAAATTGGGATATTCTTTTCTTTTTGCTTTAAAAAACAATTTCAGGGAATCCCTTAAAAATGCTTATTATTCTAATTTTATTTGGGTGATGTGGAGAAGATGGCGAAATACTGTAGGTGGTTTTTATTATTTTAATGAATTTCATACCACACCTCCTAATATGGGATTAATAATAACAGCCTAATATATAAAGAGGATGCTGAAGTGCCTGAATTTAAGTAAATAATTAGAACTAAAAAAAACCTCACCTGATGGGTGACATGAATTTATATTATTAAAACTTCTATACCTCAACCCAGCATCTATAATGTTTGAGGACAATAGTATTGATCTATATTTCACAACAAAGAAGATAGGCTTTAATGGAGAGAAAATTCCATATCTAATTTATGTTTAAATCAATACTTTCAAGAGTTTATATAAGTTCAGGTCTTAATTGAATCTATCTTCCTTCCTTTTCTTTGTGCACATTAGCTACTTTCTTTGGATGGACATCTCTCTCTTGAGCGACTCAAACTGCAAACACACACACAAGTCAATTTCAATGTGATTTATAACTGCTTTTGGCCAGCAAATAAAACAGAAAGGGAAAGAAAAAGAAAGCCAAAATAGATAAACAGAAATAGCATGTACAACAATCCATCTTAAATCCTCCTGTGAAAGCTTGGATGCTAAATAACAAAACTTTACAAGAACATTGTAGCTTGTATAAATAAACCTTTATCAGCAACTAGAAAATAGACATAGAAATTGTCTGACTGTCTGGGATTGCTGCTAGATGGGGAAAAATAAGATTTTGGTGCAATGTTCTATAATTCCTGCAATATAAAGGTGTGTATTATTGATCACCACAAGAGCACAAGCAATCAGCCAGGAGGAGACTCCAGTATCTATCCCATAATAGTGCTGAAGGAAGGGCATTACAGTGGGATCTGGTAAAAACCCAACAATAGTTGGAATAGGCCAGAGGGCAAATTGTAGGAAGCCATGCCTTTTGGATTAAGAGTTTTTACCACCCTACAAAAATGGGCAGTTGGTTCAAATTAAACTGCAACTCAGTTCACAATAATTGTTGGGCGATCAAATTTCTAATCTAAGCTTGACCAAGGTTACATAAAAAGGTCTGGAAAAGGTTACATAAAAGGAGTTTCTGTTTAAGAGACTTCTTCGAAGTGGATTAGAAATTATCGCTGGGAATATAGTAGCCCAACAATGCCTAGTGTAAATGCTTTTTAATATTAGCTTTCACTATGTTTGAGAGAATCAAGACTCTGAGACTACAATGAAGAAACTCAGTCTAAAATAGAAATTTTCAGACAGGGTCTTTAAAATGCCAAACAAATGTAAATATTGATTTCATACACATTTTCATTCAAAATAAAAAATGTGCAAAGGCTTTTGCAAATCCTGAAAACTTTACCCAACTTTGCGTTCCAATAAATAAGAACATTAATAAAATTCAGGCTTTATTATTATTATTTTTAAGCCACTTGGCGGAACACCACTTAAAATTCTGTTTTTTGCAAATAAAGCCTGATTCCTTTGGCATCAGGACACAACTACATGGCCCAAGGATATTGAGGGGCAGAGCGGCCTGTCCTTTTTCACTAATGCGAAGTCTGGAGCTCTGAGACTTTTGATAGTTTAAGTGTGTAATTGGTGACTGGGAGTGGGTGGGGAGGAGGCCTGGGCCCTGGTGGGGTGGAAAGCCAGTCCAGGGCCTGCGGGACCCGAGTGGGGACAAATATCCAAGACCTGAAAGGACCTGGCAGGGCAGGATGGGGGGATAGAGGAGGAATAGGTGAGTGTCCCTGCAGTTTAAGTGAGTGATTGGTGACAGGGAGTGGATTGGTCGTAATGGCAAATGACCAACATTGTAGATACCTTGGAGATACTTGGCCCTTTTCGAGGGCGTCTATCATAATCTCAGTTGCTAAGTGACTGATCATAAGTCAAACATTACCTGTATAAAAAGGTAAAGATTCCCCTCACACATATGTGCTAGTCATTCCTGACTCTAGGGGGCGGTGCTCATCTCCGTTTCAAAGCCGAAGAGCCAGCATTGTCTGAAGACATCTCCGTAGTCCTGTGGCTGGCATGACTCAACGCCAAAGACGCACGGAACGCTGTTGCCTTCCCATCAAAGGTGGTCCGTATTTTTCTACTTGC
>JANHFK010003596.1:122756-136399 GCA_036250565.1 Sibynophis collaris | reverse complement strand
TATATATGGTTTTATTTTGATATTGTAAGCTGCCCAGAGTCACCTTGCGGTGAAATAGGAGACAAACAAATTTATTAAACAAAGAAAGAGTGGATAAATTCCCCCACTGTTAAAATTAATTGGGAATGCAGGTATGTTGGTATATGATGATAAGAGAGAGAGAGAGAGAGAGGCAGGCAGGCAGGCAAATTTATAAATCTGTTAACTGCCATATAAGCTCTATCCACAGCAAAGCAAAGAGAAGATAGAAAGAGATGCATGCACACAGACAAGCACACAGACAAATATAACACAGAGAGAGAGAGAGAGAGAGAGAGAGAGACAGACAGACAGACAGACAGACAGACAGACAGACAGACAGAGAGGGAAAAAGAGAAAGATTATCAAACTGGCAAAAGTGTGGTATCGGTCAGCTTTTGTCCACCTTGCACCCTTCAGATATGCTATATTTATAATTTCCAAAATTTGAAAGTAGCATGGAGAAACCCAAAAGTGCTTTTCAAAAGGAAAAGTTTTTTTTTTCCTTTAAAGGAAAAAGAACCCCCCAAAAGTCCAGTTGCCTTTTGAAAAGCATATTTGGGACAATCATGACCTGGATAATTGAGAATCTCCATAGACATTCAGCATGGGCAAAAGTTTGGAATTTTGGGGGTTGCGGTGTGGAGGGCTCACAGCAGGGGTGAAATCCATTTTTTTTTACTACCGGTTCTGTGGGCGTGGCTTGGTGGGCGTGGTGTGGCTTGGTGGATGTGGCCGGGGAGGAATATTGCAAAATCCCCATTCCCTTCTCACTCCAGGGGAAGGATATTGCAAAATCTCCATTCCCAGCCCACTCTGGAGCCAGCCAGAGGTGGTATTTGCCAGTTGTCCGAACTACTCAAAATTTCCGCTACCGGTTCTCCAGAACCTGTCAGAACCTGCTGAATTTCACCCCTGGCTCCCAGTTCAGAATGTCTGGACTAGGAGTTACTGCCTCAGTGCCAATTCCTAAAACCTATCATCTGAAGTTAAGACACCAAGATGCGTGGAACTTGGCTTGGGGTGAATAAGATGGGGTCTATTTGGCCATCAGCCAAAGAAAGGTACTCTAACACATAAGTCTCATGATAGTTGGATTTAATTTAGCCAAATAAAAAAATATGTAAATAAATGCAGGCCTCCTTTTTTCCTACTCTCTGTTTAACAGATAAAGAAGTGTGGTCCTTGACAGTTGAGCCTTGGTGCTTTGTTATATTTGTGTTTGTATGCGAGAAAGATAAAGAGAATAGAGATGCAGTGATAAAGTGTTGCTACAAATATAAAAGATTTAAGTAGCTGGTGACTTTATGGAATACTTTTTAAAGAATTAATAATGAAGCAAGTTTGTATATCACATTTCAGAATCTGAAAAGCAAATGTATGCCCACTACAGAAGAAGGAATGAGATTTGCATTGTGATAAACAAAAGTTAGCACTGGGGTTTTTAAGATATACAGTTGTATCATTAAGCACATTATTATGACCAAACTTTTTGTTTTTAAAAATACCCCAAATCTTCTGGTATTTTTATTATTTTTTTCAATATGTTTTAGTACATAGTAATATTTAAATGTTCCAATTACATACTGTACATAAATAACACTAAGGAAAATAGAATATGGACCATCAAAAAAAGGTATATCATTTGAATAAGTAAGGCTACTTTGTAATCCTCAATTTACTAAAGGCGTTTATAATTTGTGTCATTTGTGAGGAAGGAATTGGAATAAGAGGCAATATATTACTTCTTTATTTTCATCTGAAGAATTCACAGAAGATTCACAGAAGATTGACAAGATGAAGAGTCTTTAACTTCATTCAGAACTAAGGGACATCAATAAGTTCAACCTTGAGAATGTAAGACTAAGTAGGATATTGCATCACAATCACAAATAATAAAATCAAAATTATCCCAGATTGTGAAAGAATGCAGGATTTGGAGCAATTGTCTCAAAGTAGAAGAAAATACATTCTGCTTGAATACTAAGCAAAACAGTAAGAGTGCTTTGATGATTAATTATCATCAAGTAATGCACTCTTTATTGAATATGCTTAAACAGAAACTGGACTGCCATTTGTTAGCAATGTTTTAGCTGGAATTATTTCACTCAGCAGAGGGTGGAACATTATGGTCTAAATAGGCATTTTCGACTCAAGATTCTATAATTCTGTTTCTATGATTCCATGAATGTGTGGTAGAATTAGCATTAGCATAAGTTTCCAGAGTAGGAGCTCCATAATAAATAAGACTTGCTTCTTTATAGAAACATAAAATGAGGCTAAGACATCCATTTGGAAACCAATATGAAAAAATTGGTTGAATGTTTCTTAAAATTATTTGGCTCCCAACTTACTTATGAGTAAATTCGAAAAACCTGAATTGGATGTGGATAAAAAATGAGCAGTCACAAAGACTAAACATACAGTTTAGTTTTAATGGTATCAGTACTCTTAAACATTGGTTTGTAGTATGCTCTAATCTTCATAATACTTAGCTGTTGTTATTTGTTCACCCTTTAGAACTTAATCCTTTCTGGATTTACCACAAATCCTGATTTCTCCAAGGCCAAATCATCCCATAAATATAAGAAGAGATGCGTAAATGCTTTAAAAAAAAAACTCACAATGTAACTTTGCTAGTATATTTCCCAACATGGGAGAATTACAATAAGAATTTGCCTTTTTAAAGACTTAGTGGAAACATGAATGAAAATAGATGCCAAAGCATCACTGAGCTGTTTTAATTACCATTTACTATGAAAATGTTTCATATACAAAAAGACACAATAACCAACAGATTCTATTTATATCTGTTCCATATATAAATAAAAACAAATGTACTTGTAATATATTTATACATCTTCTGAAAAATATAATATTTATTCACATAACATTACATATTTTTCAAAACACTTCTTTTAAGTATTGTAGAAAATAGCATCTGTTGTAAAAACTTTATGATAGATAGGAACTACTACTACTAATAATAGTATAAAATCATAATGTGGCATTTCTTTTACATAAATTATTACATATTTTTAAAATGTGTAATTTCTATAAACATGTTTTGCAGCCTGATCTTATGCAGGTTTATTCAGAAGCATAAGTAAGCATAGTAGAACTTATTCCTAAATCAAGTAATGGCTGCCCAATTGGGCAATGTTAAAATGGAATGATAAAAATCACTGAGAATAAAATTGTCAGTGATTTCTGATCACATGGGCTATATATTATACTTTTATGCAAATAGGGAATCAAACAATTGTCAAATTATAAATCCCCAAATCCCTCATCATTGGTCATACCAGCTGGGATTGCATATAGTTATTCTTCAGTAATATCTGGTGATTATTCCAAACTTCTGAAATATTAGATTTGAGAAACTAGACTTTCTCATGAAATCTTGCTAATGATATACGGTTTGTTATTAATAATTTTATTATTACTCTTCATCTTACTTATTTTTCCCCTTAGGGCACCATACATAATTCATTCTCAAACTTGTGAGATTTTAGAATAAGCAACAGCCTGAATCATTGAGTAAGTATCATGGAGTATGGTTTTGAGCTCAGTCTATGTAGTAGTATTCTATCACTCTAACAGCAACACATACTATCTGTTTTCTCATACTAAAAAGCAATATCATCATCCACAACAATAAATCTCATTTCTGATGGAAGTGAGTTTTAATGAGCTTATAAAGCAGCCTGATGCAAAATAGAGAGGAATGGGATCCTTTTATTTGTGCAGAAAAAGCACAGTGATTTTCCTTTGCTCTAATATATTAGCAGTAGAAGTAGAGTGCTATTTGGGAGTTATTTTTTTTGTTTAAAATGCTTAAGATCCTGACTATAAATCCAGTATATGAAATCTGACTAAGAGAGCCATTATGGTTATGATGTGGTGAAATGATGTATGGATATATCTGTTTCTCCTTCGGTGGGCTAATACTGCAATGCTATACATTTCTACTCAAAAGGAAATCCCACTGAGTAAGTGGATATAGGATTACAGCCTTAGGGTTCTAAACGGAGTAGCTTTATTTCTTGCTCAATAAACATCATAGTCATGAGAAGCTAGCAAGCAGGTCCTAAATTATTACTTCAATAGTTTCATCCTAATGGCCATTTGGGTCATAAAGCAAAAGTAATGTTTTCACTGTAAAATGAATATTTCTGATGTTGTTGCTATATTATGTATTACCTTCCTCTTAAAAGAAACTGGGATCATTCATAACACAAAACAGCTAGAAACAAACAGTGCCTAACAGTCTATACAAAGGGAGAAAAACAGAAAGATAATTAAGGAAGAAATGGGGAAGATAGTCCAGAGAGGGAGGAAGTTTGGGAGATTCAGAATGATTCCACCTTAATTAACCTATACGTTGTGTGATAGAATTACTTAGGAGGCTTTCAAAATTAATGTCAAGCCCTGCAACTTTAGGAAAGAAGAAGCACTTGGACTTTGGGAAATATCTTCATTGCTAATAGGGTAATAGAACAGAATTTTGAACACCTTCCAGAGAAATTCTCCTGCACAAATTTTATCTAGCGTAATTAAGATGGAGTAACTCTGAGTCTCCATCCTTCCTTGGACTCAAGAATCTCTTCTGTAAGAGCCCTGTTTTATTCCTGAATTGTCTTGCTGCCTCCTTGGTGTTTTCAAACTCTGTTAGGCATAACTACTAACCAAAGCTTTTAAAGTAAATGTTAATTATAGTGTTATAAATAAATAACATTCCATAAATAAATATGTACTTGTAAATAAACAGCAGAGAAAAAATAAGATAGATGCAGAGATGTTATATGGCCCATGGTTGGATGAACAAGGACTGTCTTCAGATCCTCATGCCTGTTTGAAGAAAATGGCATTATAGGTTTTGCTTACCATCTCCAGATGTTTGGACTGTGAAGTGGGGAAATATCCATTCACACTGAAAATCTGGGATCTGGAAACGTAATGAGATAGTTATGTGATCTCAACTCCATAAGTTTAGATTCAATCTACATTGTCACGCGTCATCCAATGCCATAGATCTGTGAGTCTCCTTGCTTAAACTATTAGCCAGGATGCCATTCAACCGATTATTATTTTCATGATAGGAACAGGGAAAATTCAATAACTGAAGTCTTGTTATAATCTGATATTTATCTTCTCAAACTGTATATTTACCAGTTTATTCCATTGAGCATATCGTTTTGGACATGTTTGTACCAAAACAGTTAAATCAGGTGTGGTCAATAATTTAAGCTGCTGTGAAAATACTTCTGAGACAAGGAAAAATGAGCAAGTAAGCTCATGATTGCAAACAATCATATTAGTAACAATCTTTTGTTTCAATTTAAGTGTAACTCCTAGAGCATTAATATCTCAACACAAATCATAGCTATAGATTAGTAGTAATGGAATTATAATTGGCATTCCCTCATAAAAGTTCCAGTAATTAGAAAACAACTTTTACTGTAGTTTCTCAGATTAGTTTTAAAAATGCACCCAGAAGCTAAGTGGTAAATATTTAATATAATCAAACCTTTCCTACATAAATAGAAATTCTAAATTCTAAATTAACTCTGGTTTTCTGTTTAGTTCTTATTATTCACACTATTTGATTTTTTTAAACTGGTTATTGGATTGTTCAGACAGTAGCCTTCCACTCCCTCAGTCAATTAAACATTTATTGTATCTGATTTGTCAGAGTCAGTGTCACAGCTAATCTCTTAAATCCACATCAGTTCAGGAGCTTTACATGTGTTTACTCTCTTGCAAAATGAGGTGGGTACATATAAGTAGACTCATAAAGAACAACCACAGATAATCACCACTGCTTTACTTTGCGCATGATAGACAGAACAGCAATTTTTAATCCCACATATAGACAAATGCACAAACAGATTTCCATATACGCATTCACAACTGCTCTCAGGTTGTACATTCTACATGTTGATCATAAGGAATACACAACCAGTAATACCTTCTCATAAAGAAGAAAGGCAAACAACGTATTTGGTAATCATGACTATCACAGTCATATCCCTGATACAAAACTACTCCAGAGCATTTTAAAAAAAAAAAGTTTGATGTTAAATTATTCTTCTATGCACAAAAGCTTTTCCATACATTCCACTGAAGTGATTAAAGTGCATGCAAAGAGCAGGCAGGAAACTACAGCAAATAACTGATCAGAATTACAGATTTATCCAGAGAGTGCCAAATATTTAGAGAAATATGCATAGGCTTGTCACGCTGTTGGAATTTCACTCTGGCAGGCAGGCAGACAAGCAGGCAGGCAAGCAGGCACACGTGTTTTTCTTTCTCTTTAAAAATTAACCTTTTCATAACAAAGGCCATATTTAAACATAACAGCAGGAGCTCCGGGATTCTAAACCAAGCTCCTTTTTCTTAGGCATCGACAGATATCCATCATCACCTTCATTTTGAAAAGGAAGATAAAAGCAGAATACTCTCTTACCACCGGAGTAGAAAAAGCAATTTGTTCAGCTGCATCCAACTGAGGCTTTGTGAATGAAGCTTTGTGCAGGCAGGCAACACAAGTGATTCTCGGGCCTCACACAAAAGCAAAATAATTGGCTCTCAATGAAGAGATGTAAACATCCATCATAATAGCACTGGAACTGAAGCTGAAAGCTACCTCAGCTGTTCTATGTACTCTGACTGTAGGATGATGTCACAAACATCAACTGGGTGTACTCTCATTGGTTTCTGTTACCTGGATTCATATCTTAACCCTAAGCTGGCAGCTGCAAATTTGAACGGGATTGCTGTTCATTTGGGGATGGAACGAGATGCTCAGAGCTCCTTCAATCTGAGAATGGAGAGTAACAGGTGTTTATTGATTAAAGAGAGAAAACAAGATGCTGGGGGGGAGGAGGCAGTTAACCCCCCCCCTAATTTGCTTATACAATTAAAGCTTTGGTAATTGCATTCCTACACTCTGTTTACTAAATGACAGTAGTAATCACAATCTCATAGAGAATGGATATTAAAGGAAAGATAATATATTGCATACCTTTGCATTTAGAGGGTTGCCTTTTCTTTTGGCATAAGCTTGCTGACAAAAACATGCTTAAAAAGAAATAGTGGGCTAAGCATAGTTTGCAAATAATTTGTAAGCATGGTTATAATTAAGGTTGTTGAAGCCAGAACTGGACTTCTATAGAATATTTTTTGTCAACGTAATCAATGCTCAGATAAAAAGTTCTCATCTGTATATGAAATTGGAGTTCAAATATTTTATAGTCAAATTAAATGAAAAGATAAAGTTCAAATTGTAATTCTATGATACTAGAATTGATCAAAATCACTGTCCAAAGTCAGTCACAAGATTTTACCTTCCCAGAAGTGAATTCAACATATTAATTGTTCAGTCTCTCAATTGTGTTTCTGCATGTACTGTAGGTTACATTGCCATCAATCTAGTTGTTATCTAAACATCTTCCTTCCCCTTATGATCAACACACACACACACACAAACCTAAATCTATCATTATCATTACCTGGGTGAAACAGTGCATCATAGACCAATAATTTTTGAACTAAGATGCTCAAATGAGCATAAATTACAAGTGTCCAAAACCCAAGATTCAAGACTCCTGAGGAAATGAAATTTAGGAAAGGCGTGACTGACTCACTACTACTGATTACTCCTATGCTGTGTGGCTGCTACTGCAATTACATGATCTTCATTTTCAACATTCTGTGACAGTTTCCCAGCCAGTCTCACAGTCCCTTGCTCCTTTCTCCACCCAGCAACAATGAATTGACTCATCATATGGCTCTTAAAGAAGCTACAATGTTAAGGTGCATGAAGAAAGTCCTGAATATTTTTTACCTTTATGTACTCTTCTCTGGCACACAAACATGCACATCAGTCCCATCATTGTTCAGGCACATACATAATACTCCATGCATGATTTGCACAAGGTAATATTTCTGCTGATGTTGATGCTATGGCCAAAATCTGTCCCCATTGTCATGTATTTCTATTCCTGAAGAAACCATCAATTTATGTCATATAAAGGGAAAGGTCAGGATAGTTCAATTTATAAACTCTATCTAGTGAACATCTCATTTTATAGGGCAATGGTGAACCTACTGAAAATAGGTTCAGGAAGAACATTAGACAATACAACTGCCTTTTCCAAATGATATTCTTGGTGCCAAAGATGTCCTTCCAATGAGGAAAGGTTGGAACTCTTCTGTGACTTTTCAAGAGCAAATTTGCCATTATATCAGACATTTTAATGCTGGATCCTAACCAACAAGACAATGTAGAATTGAGAATGGGTTTACACCATAATGATGGAATTCATCATTGAGATTGTTTGTTGAGATTGTTGAATTATTGGAGAAACTACCGTAGCAAAGAAAGTTGTACATTGCATCTCTTTCACTTGCAAAAGAACAAATTTGAGAAAGTCAGAAGTTTTCATTATCATTGATCATGACTGGAGACCACCACTTGAACTTGGGAGATGATTTAATGCACAAATTGACAACAAAGTCACCCTCATTGGAACTCAATCAATAAAGACACATTATGTTAAAATACCAAGAAGGTTGTTTGCAAATAATTTCAGACTCTCATTCAAGCTCTTATGACAGCTTTTAATGTATGCTTTTCTTTCCTCTTGGAGATGATGGCTGGAACTATTAGCTCTAAATGTTGTGTAACAAGAAATGAATGGCAATACGTTATTGTGCATATTGAATAATGAACCATGAGAATGAGATTAATAACCTTCTAAGCATGAGAATGAGATTAATAACCTTCTAATAACCTTCTATTCCAACTGTGTGTGGTTGGTATCTCTGCTAAGATTGAAGGTGAGAGACTGAGTTACATCCAAATGAATCAAGCAATCTGGAGATCAACAACATATAAGAGGCCTGTCTGATGTATTGAATGATGATGATGATTTTAGAAGTAATCGGAAAGTGCATCATCCTATCTTTAACATTTGTTGGTAAACCAAGATAGATGATGGCAAGGTGGCAAGATGCTGTGATGCCATGATATATAGTATATAGAGAGTATGGCAGTGCTTAATTTTTCACATTGACATGCAATCCAAACAGGCCAGAAATACAACAGCATCTTTTTTGAGTCAGCCAAATAATCAGCCAGATTTAATCACAAAAGTATTCATCTTGAAGAGAAAGTTGTTCCTGAAATACCTCACTGGAATACATGACCTCTTTGGTAGATATATGGCTTACATGTTAAGTGTGGACTGCCTCAAGTGGGGTCTTCCTAATTTGCACTGTCTGCTGAGCTTGATGAAGTATCCAAGCCAAGATCACAAGATCATGATACATTTATGCAAGCTAAAATACCAACCCCCCCAAATTCCAGAGCCACATAAAGTTCTATTGAAGCACATGCTCCATGCTCCATATTTCAGCAAAATCTCAATGTGCTGGAAAACTGGTATATGCAATAAGAATCATTGTACCAAAGATAAACACTGGTGCATTAAAAAATGACATTGACATGATGAATTTATGAGGAAGTGAAAATGTCCCTCTTCAGTATAAACGGTTCCCAATATAGTCATGTGTTGCTCTCACTATACATAAAACACAAAGACAAACCATGGAGAATGTGCTAATCTAGTTGGAGAAACTGGTATTTCAGCATAGTCAGTTGTTTGTTACGTGAAGCCACGGAAAAGGAGGTAAATGGTAAGAGTATTTTAAAGAATGTGCAGATTAACCACAAATGTTGTCATAAAAGCATTCTTTGTTAAACAAAAACTTACTATACTTATTTCTTCTTTAATAAAATGATGTTTCCTTTTTTAGTTTTAAAACCAAAACAATAACAATCTTCCCATGGTCATTCTGTTTCTTTGTTTAGGTAAAGAAATAATCCTGAAAGGATGACACAACAGGATATGAGTTGTCTAGTACAACTTTGGGGCCACGGCCCACTACCACAGCCTATTCACAACCAGGCTGCATGAGCAATGCGTATGCTCACACAGCTGAACTCACACAAGCTGCAGGCTGGTACATACATAGCTCAACTTGCGCAAATGTGAATATCCACCCAGACATACACTAGACCAGTGGTCTCCAATCTTTGCAGCTTGGTGACTTGGTTCCCCTCCCCTCCCCATCCAGGCTGCCAAGCTGCAAAGATTGGGGACCACTGGTCTAGTGTGTGTCTGTGATTCAGGGGTGAGTTCTACTTACCTTCGCTACTGGTTTGTAATGGGAGTACACGCTAGCGCGAGCTCACTTCACTCACACATGGTGCTTCTGCACATGCGCAAAGCATCCGTGATGACATCCGGGCAGGTAGGTGGAGCCTCCCGCCGCATTTACTACCAGTTCTAAGAACCGAATAGAACCCACTACTGGTGTGGGTATTCATGTACATACAAATACACATAGTCTGTGGGACCTGAGATAGGTAGATGATGTTGTTTAATTACGTTAAAGGTTCTGTCACAGGATATAAGCTGTTCCAAGGAAAGCCATTTTTTTCAATTGATTGATGGTGATCTTGTCAATGCTAATAGTGTTCAAGTGGTACTCCAGATGCCTTGGGATTGCACCCAAGGTGCCTATTACAATTGGTACTAGCTTTGATTGTTTTTAAAAAATTTGATACTGTCATTCGACTTCTATTCGTTCTTTGTATTTTGTGGTTTTCTCCCACCTCTTCTATTCTGCAATCTCCAGGTACTTGCAGCAATTGTCTTTCTTGATGATAATTGTTAAGAAAGGGTGTGTTACTTGACAGATGCTTGCCTGTTTGAACTTTATTAATATTGTTATTCCAAATTAGGCCATCTTAATGGCTAGATAGGTTTTGGGCTGAGAAAATCACAGATCAACTCCTCCGCACCCTGTGTGTGATATGCCCTATTTTGGTGCCGGGATGTTCTCTAGCAGCTTTTTAATTACTTTTCTCCTTGCACTGTTTTGAGCCCAGCAGTGCTGAGAGACTGTTGCTGCTTTACTTAGAATGTCTAAAAATTTTGGATTGCAGCACTGTGACACAGCTATTGTCATCCTGACCCGCTGTCTACCCTATAGACTCTCTGCCATTTGAACCACTTCACCTATCAACACTGAAGGATCTGGATGGTGTTCTTCATTGCAAAAACAATGTGCTAGTATTCATACACACTAAATATACTAAAATGGGTTTCTTTTGTTATAAAGATAATAACTGATACTATGAAAACCTGTTTTATATAAACATTAGACGGATAACTTAAACATAATATATGCAAAACTGAACCAGACAGAATACAGCAATGCCAAATGCTATCTTTCTTTAAGTCAATTTTGATTCCTGTTATCAACTATATAGTTCTTTGGTTCGGTATTGCTTTTTCCAAGAAATTATTTTTTATTTCCCAGTGTAGTCTGCAGCCCTGGTATTTTCTTAGGAATCTCATCTAACCAGCTCAGAATTGCTTTGCTTTTACAGATCAGCCAAGGTCAACTATATGAACCACGCTTGCTGAGCTATTTCTTCCATTCCCAGGATCTCTATGTGGTTAAACCTGAGGTTTGAGGAAATACTGCAAACACATTTAGTTCTGAATCCAGGTTATCCCTTCATTTTTGTTTTGCTTTGCTTTGAAGCTAAGCATTCTCATCCTCTACAAAGAAGACACAGCTAAGTGAAAAATACAAAAAATAGACATAAATTTAATAAATCACTCCATCATTGACATGTGATTCTTTAACAGAGTTGTACAAATTCAGAACTTGAAATTCAGGAGGCTTAATAAACAACTGTTTTCTGTGAAAGGTCCAATGCAAGCTATTTGTTAAAATGTACTTTAAGTGGAAATGGAAACTTCTCATTTATTTCTGGCTCAAAAGGTGGTTTTTGAGATGGAAATATATAGAGAGAACAAGATTCATTGCCATGCAAAATGATATATTAGTGATCAAAAAGATTAATTTGGACAATGGGGATGCCAACTTTGGAGGTTTCTGATGATTAATGATAAAAATAAAACACAGTAATTGTTAAGGTGATATGAGCCATGATTAAAAGAATTATTTATGAAATAAAATCTGCTTAGGTACATCGCATGTATAAATTATATTCCTCTGAAAATTTACTACTATAAATAATCAAGGTCAAGAAGAGAGACACTCTCAATAGAAATCAGTGTGTGGTTGGTTCACTTAGCTACAGCTTCTTTTTTCTTTCAACCGAGAAGTTCAGAAGCCCACATATTCTGTTTTTTTCTATGACATGTTTCAATTTAATACCTTCCTCATCCAAACTACTATTCCTTGGAAAATTCTAGTTCAAATACATTAATAAGGTTTTATGCATAAAATAGCAGGTCTGTAATTCCTAGCCCTATAAACAAATAAGCATAATTCAACCATTTTGTTTTGTTTTCCATTTAGTCAGTTGCCAGTAATGCTAGAGGAACATCATAAAGTGTTAGTTCTGGTTTTCTTATCTATATTTCTATTTGTACATCTTGCCTGAATAGATTGCTCATCTTGAGTTCTTGCTAAGAGCATTTTTCCAGCTTTCCCCAGTCTAGTTCCCTCCAGCTGCATGGAGACTACAACTTGCCTTGGAACAGATGTTTAATGATCTGGATGTGGATAGCATAATATCTAACTCTTTCCCTTGATCTGATCATTTCCCTGTCACAATAAGGTTGGCTGCTTCCTCTGATCTCATGTCCATTCATGTGGCCTGCTCCAGATGCCTCTTATGGATTCTTGGGGACTCTTGAGCATCTTTCTGATAATTCAATGGGCAGTTCTGTCAGTTGCCACTGGCAACAGGAGGGGACCCAAGCTCTTGATTGGTCTTCAGTGCCCTCTCTTGGTTCACAGTTTGTTTTCCTCTTGTTTTCCTGAGGACTGCCAGGAGATAGAAGTGATAGAAGTTGTTCCAAATAGAAGTGATAGACGTTATTCCAGGAGTAATAATGGAGAAAGACCAGAAATGAACTTGATCTACGATGGGTTTCAGCTCACATCTAAGCCTACACTAAACCAATAAGAGAAGTTTTACTTCTCCTCCCTTATTTCATTGGGGAGGATGCCTTGTTTAGGGTATCAAATTCCCTTTGTGTTGGGAAACATCTTGCAGCAGTTATGGCTATTAAAGGGAAGAAACAGAATACCAAAAAAAATATATGATTATTTAAACAACTTTCAACTGTAATTCAGAACTATCATGGAATAGAAACAATATTGGTTACATTTGATATAATCTAGATAAGAAAGTTTATATCTTCTGATTCTATTAGACCTCCAAGAGACTTCAATACCATCCACAATGATCTCCTTCTAGAATATTTATGGGGACTGAGATTGGGGTACTAGGGTCCAATGGATCTACCCATTTCCAAAGGGCAGTTTTAACTGGTTGTTGTAAGAGGAGATAATTTAACCAAATGGCCTCTTACATGTAGAGTGCCATAGGATCTGGTTTTCTCATTACATCCATATGAAGCCACTGGGAGAGGTCATCTGTCCATTTGAAATAATAACAGTATAATAATAATAATAACAGTATAATAATAATAATAATGAGCCGAGGTGGCGCAGCGGTCTAAAGCACCCTGCTATTAACACCAGATGCCTGCAATTATTGCAGGCTC
>JANHFK010003596.1:78045-91802 GCA_036250565.1 Sibynophis collaris | reverse complement strand
AACAAACAAAGACAAACATACAAACACCCGCGACAATCTCAGAAAACAGACACACACACACACACACACACACACACACACACACACACACACACACACACACACACATTCTACTGAACCATAGAAGAGACTTCTGATTGTTTGAATGTAGCCTGAACATTCCTGTGAGACCGGCTTCAACTCGGTAGTCTTTCTGACTTTTGCAAGCATAAACTTTAATCAGCAATGAAATCTGGCCGGATCTATCTGGCTCGCGTGAAGTGGTAGTGCTGGCGGCGGGAGGCTCCGTCCACCCACCGGGACAGCATTATGTCCCGTTTTTGACCCTCTGCGCATGCACAGAAGAGGTGTGCACTCACATTTCTGAACCAGTAGCAAAGATAAGTGCGTTTCATCGCTGACTCTAATCATATATTGGGACTATTATGTATGGCATATTAAGAGCACATTACTAAGTAATTACACTGAGATATGCTACCGAATTGTTTAGAATTACAGTGTGAATCTCTGTTTCTCAAAAAACAGGTATCAAAACTAGAGCAAGAACTTCAAAAGCAGAAAGATATGTTGGAAGAAGAATTGAGAAGAACAAACGAAAGGCTTCATTTAGCCACTGAAGAAAACAATGTGAAACGGCAAAAAATAGCAGAACTTACTGCTTCAATCAGGCATAGTCCCATTTTTTTAAGTTTAAAAATATGCAGTTATTTTCTTGAATGTATTGTTTTGGGAGGAAAAAATGGTTTTAAGAAACAAAAATGTATAGCACAATTCTATACATATCCATTTGTCCTATAGATTTTAGTGAAATTTATTCCCAGATTAATATACGAGTGCATTTTCAAGTGTACTTATTTGTGTATTTATTTATTTCTCCATTTATATTGTGCCTTTTTTCATGACTAAATAGCTTACACTTAAAAGGTGCAGATCTGTTCTGAGGTGCAGTTCCCATTTTTTGATTATTGATTCTGGATACTTTGTAGATCTGTCAACATGCTATTGTTTTAATTATTCATTGAGGCATGATATTTTTGCTTCTTTAGGCAGATTAAACAAGAGATGGATCAGTGTAAAGATGAGTTAATAGACATGGAGAAAGAATTAGTGCACTTAAGAAGAGACGGTCAATATAAAGCAATGCAGCTGAACCAACTGGAAATTAGTTTACAACAGAGAACCTCAGAATTTAATAAAAAAACACACCAAGGTAAGCTATTCATTATGGTTTCAATATTTTTTATTATGTCATATTAAAATGAATGGGACAAATTTCTAGAAAATTATTTTGAGAATGGAATAACATTAAATAAGAATACTTAATTGACTGGCTGCACTGATTATAAATAATTTATATATTGATTAGAATATATTAGAAAAATATTTTTGGTATTTTTTTAAGCTAATATTCTTGTTTTCCCCAAAAATACCTTACTTACTGTTAAATCAATGACTATTATTCCTGTAATTTTTAGATTCAGATGAACCATAACAATTCATTTAATACAATCTCCAAGAATAATAAAATATGAATTAATTCAATCACTCCGTTGAGGTTTTTTTTGGGGGAGGTGTTATTAAGTTATATGGAATAAAGGCAAGATGATGTTGAGTAAGACATGGGTAAGAGTAAGAGGGAATGGGTTTTGGGTGGTTTTTTTTTCCTTTTTTCGTAATTTTGCTGTGATTCCAAATTGATTCATGTACTTAAATGCAGCCACTTGTGGTTTACCTGGAAGGGCAGTGACTATTTAATAACTTTCCATCAAGGCCACTTAGCCAAGGACTCTGCCTTACATGGGATAAAATCAACCTGGCAGGCAGCTCTTCTGCTCTCAGAGAAGCTGGTTGAAAAAGGTCTGTCTCAAAATGGATCCAGAAAGACCTCTTTTAGCCAGCTCCCAGGAACCAGAGGGAGTCCTGCAGAAAAAATGTGTGGTCTTTCCTGCTGGCTACCCTGTTGACTTTCTGAGGAAGCCAACAGGGAAGATTACAAATGGTATTCACATGATCACAGAGGGCTTGGCAATCTGTCTAAAGTGCAAATGGATTTGCCCAGAGCCCAGACTGTAATCAGGTGACTGGGGTGCGCTGCAATAGCCATAACTTCAAATACTGGCCATAAGTCCCTTTGTTCAGTGCTATCATAATTTTGAATGGTTGCTGAACAATTGGTTGTTAAGTGATGACTACCTTTATATATGAAGGAAGAGTGAAAGAAGACTGGGAAAGATGTAGCTAGATTCTGAAAAAGATCAGAAATTTAAAGAACAAATAATATATAAAGCTATGTATTTTAGGTGGAAGCAGAGATGGTTTGCTAGAACTGAAAGTATGGGAAGGTATTATAAATAGTGTTGCTGGAATTTAGTTTTGGCTATGTATTTTTTTCTTTTTTCATCACATGGTTTTGATGTCTATGATTTTTATCTCTTCTTCTGTGCTCTTTAAACCATTGATTACCCAAAATGAAATAACATGAAGGGTATGTGTGCATGTATGTAACATTAGGAAAAGAATGGATTTGGGTGGATAGCTATATGCATTGAATTCAAGAATGTGAATTCTTGACAGCAGCAACAGCATGAGAATTACTAAACAGAAGTTAAGTTTAGAAAAGGAAAATATATGTAGCTTAGATTTGGTGGTTTTCAGTGAATTCTTCCCCTTATGTCAGTAAAGATAAAACTCACATTTTAGAGTTATTAGACTTGTTCTTTTTTGGGCTATCTAAGTGGAATCCGTGGCCCAAAGTACTTGTTACTAGGTTAGCCAGAGAGACTTGCCAGAGTTATGCATGACTGGCAAATCCATATTTGTTGCATGCAGACATCCTTGAAGACTATATGAGAACTTTTGAATGTATCATACAGGTACATGTGCATGCACACACAATATATATACACAGTCATCTTAACTGGCTTGCAGTTTGATTCTAAATAGAATTAAACTTTTGATTTCAAACATGAAGCTCTGCTTCATAGAGAGGATAGAAATAGGGTATTTCTAATGATTATAATATGGCCAAAGAATATTTTTCCAAAGTCCCTTTCTTGGAACCTAGTCTTATGAGATTTAGGGATAGGCAGATAGTTCAGTTACTCCCAAATAATAGATTTCGCTTTTGCTTTTTAAAAACAACAACATGGTGATTGCTGATATTGAACTTGTTGTGTTCTTCATCTTGGAATAGCCTAAAGGATAGGGTAACAACTTAAAACTCTATCATGTGTGTAAATGCATATATTGTCTGGCTAAACATTCTTGATTGTTTTTTTTTCTATTTGCACAAAAGTGAAAGAATTAGAAGATATGATGCTTATAAGTGAGACCCAACAAAGAGATTCCATACAGAAAATAGAATCTCTAGAAATTGACGTGAGAAACACCACTGGGGAGTTAAAAACTACTTTGAGACAACTGCAAGACCTTCGGGATACATTACAGAATGCACAGATAACCCTTGAGGAGAAGTATACTACTATCCATGATTTAACAGATGAATTAAGGTGTGTTGATAAGCATTACAGAAGTGGATCAATGTAACAAATTAGTAATTTCAGCAGGTGGCGTACCTACTCAAGTTTGCCTGGGCTTAAAAACCTAGCATGGTTGGATCTGGTTAGCATTTGGATGGGAAACCTTAAGGGAATTCCAGGGCTATATGCTGATGTGCAACAAACATCACCATTACAACTCAATAAATTAGAATTCTTATTTCAAAATTTATTGCAGCATTTTATTAATTGAAATACACCTTGAATTAATTTTATTTATTAACAATGAAATGCTAACATGTGTTTTGAATTATTTAGTTGCCTTAAAATCACTGCATTGCCGAATTTGGAAGCAAAATAGCTTTAACTGTCCTTCAAGCTATTTCCCAAATGTAGAGAAGTACAAAGCTAGATATGAAATTAAGACTAAAAATACAGGTATTATCTACTCTCATAAAAGTATAAAACAAAGGAACAAAATAATATACACACTATATCGATTAATTGTGCCTTATTTTGACACATGAAGAGCCACAGACAAAAGCCTGTTAGATGTATAATTTAGCTGAGACACAAATGCTTGACAAAAACAAAAGCAAAAATATGCTATTAATCTTCATTATTTAGAAATAATGAATCATTTAATCATTTATTTAGAATGGCTTAATGCTAAATATGAGAGTCCATAGACTCAGTCCATGAATCTGTATATGATTATTTACAAAGTGAATAGGTCATGTGTAGAATAAGAATACTAAACTGCTGTATTTAATTACTTTCCAGCATTTTGTAAGTACCAATAGAAGCGAGTATATGTAGCTTTAATACTTTTAAAGTACTGACATTGTTGAAAATATGTATGAGTGGCATGGCCACCTAGTGGTGAAGATGCTCACCTCCCACCCAGAAGGTTGTGAGTTCAGTACTAGGTAGAAGCAGCTATTTCTTTCCTAGGGTGCAAAATAAAAATATCTGTGGCTAACACCATGTAAGCATCAGGAAGGGCATCCAGCCAGTAAACGCCCAGCTTCGTCCAGTTGCCCCAATTCTACCCCAAATAGGGACTATAGGATCATTAAATAGGTAGTTTATTGTTGAAAATATGTATGCGCAAACTTAAATGCATATTTAAATTCAGTTTTTTCTATTATCTCTAGGGAAAAAATCATTTGTATATATATTAATCTCTCATATTAAGTATTATGTGGTTTAATATGATTATATTAAACCAAAATTCAGTGTCAAGTGATCAAAGCTATGCTACAATTTCTGCTTATAGATTTGGCTGTGTTTTTTCCTTAGTCACAGATTGAATAAGTTACTTCTAAATAAATATAGAATCAGAGTATAAAAGAATTGGATGAGGATAATTAGAATTTATAGTGTAACTTCCCTAATAGAGAAAATATTTCTCATTTTTAAATTAAATTGCAGAGAATGCAAGGATGAACTTGAAGACAAAAAGCAAGAACTTCTTGACATGGAAAAGGTGCTGAAAGAAAGAAATTGGGATTTGAAACAAAGAGCAGCTCAGGTTAGAAAAATATGTAAATTTAATAAGATTTTAAGAATGATTAGGGCATTATTAGTAAATATATTTAGGATGCATATTTTCATTAATGCTCCACAATAATTTTCATTAATGCTCCACAAGTAATCCTCAACTTATAACCATTTGTTTAATGATGGTTTGAAATTACAATAGCTTTGCAAAGAGATTTATGACCCATCCTGAAGTTATGATTGTTGCACCATCTTTATGGTCACAATTTGGTGGTTGGCAATCGGCTTGCATTTACAACAGTTGCAGTGTCTTGCGGTCATGTCGCAATTTGCAACCTTCCAGCTGGCTTCCACAAAGTCAACTGAGGAAGCCAGAATCACTTAAAAAAACCATATGATTTGCTTAACAACTGTGGTAAAATGGTCACAAAATTGGGTCCCATCACATGATGACTTGCTTAATGGCTGCATAACTTAGCAGTCAAAATTCAAGTCCCAATTGTCGTGAGTTGAAGTTTACCTATAATATTTGCTTCTGTTTTAATATGTTGTCTTTCCTTTTTTAAAAGGTTACACAGTTGGATATGTCAATTCGTGAATACAGGGGAGAAATGGAACAAAAAATAATTACATTGCAAGGTAGCTTGGAAAAAGCAGAGCTGCAGATAAAAGATTATAATAAACAGGTACAATTATTGTTCAAAATGCTGTTTAAAATAATTTCTTTTAGTTGCTTACTTTCCACAAATGTCTGATGGGAAGAGTTTTAACTCCTTAAATGGTTATTCTCTTTATAATTTACTTGCTTACATTTTGCTATCAGATTGAGAGTTTGTCAAGCAAGGTACAATGTTCAAAAGAGGAGCTTCAAGACAAAGAGTATAATATTCTCCAACAAGATCAAGAGAGAAATTATCTTAGAAAAGAGAATGAACAAAAGCAGCAAAGAATAACAGATACTGAGAAAGTAAGTTTCTCTTGTCTATTCTTTTCTCTGCTTTTTTTTCAATACTCCAGATTTCTAATCTAACCAGTTACTTATATAATCAATAATATATGATAAGGAATAACATTGCCTTTTCATAAAAGAAACTATTGTCTGAAATATGTTCCATTGAATTCATTGAAGCTTGCTAAAATATAGTTTGTTTACTTTTCCATGAGAACATGCCAGTATTTTTGCATTTAATTTTCTGATACTGCTGATTTTTTTCTTTCTCTTTAGAGAAGTTTATATATATATATATATCTGCCAACAAAGAATACTGCTCCATCTGGCTGATGATTTTAACACACTCTAGAACTCTGTTTATCAGACAGCAGATCTGATTTTAGGATAACAAATAAGAATTACTAAAATGAAATAGCAGGAACACACGATTCTTAGTATGTAAAAAAACACTTTTCTCTTTTTAGAAGCTGAAAGATCAAGAAAGGTGCATTGCAGAACAGTATAAAGAAATACTTGATTTGGGGCAACAGTTGAGACTGGAACGTGAAGCAATGAAACAAGTTCATGTGGATCTATTAGAGAGTCGCCGCCAACAAGCTCAAGCTCAGAGAGATGTGGACAGGATCTCTCTTGAACTGGAAGAAGTGAACCATATCTCACATGAAAAAGTAACCAATTTTACAGATTAATTTTATGAGAAATCAACTATCCCAATGCAAGATTCTTTCCATTGTCAGTTTAATGTGTAGACTAGAGCATAGTTCAGAGCAGTTTCAAATGGGGAAAGACAAAAGGTTAAAGCTAACCAATAATGCTAGATCAGTTTGAAAATGATGTAAAACAAGTATTTCAGACCCCAAGTGATTATCTTTTCTATAAACTTGTGGAGAAAACTGGAAAGGGTCTGGTTATTTTAATGAATAACAAGAGAAGTGCTTGAAACATAAATATAAAATGTTTCAAAAAAGCCCTAGATATGTTTTCTTGATTTGTTTTGGAAAATTAGTAGCAATCTTCTATATAAACAAACTTGAGATATTTTGGTATTGCTTAAAGTATTCTTGTTTTAATAATGCTAATTTAATATTTTAATATTTTTAAGACAATATGGCAAGATATATTGATTTTGTGTTGGGGGGGCATAATTCTTTCAGGAAACCCGTGTAAATAATTTGGCAGAACAATTGGGAGCAGCTCAAGTGCGAGAAACTGAGTTAGAAGCAAGGATGGAAACTGAGATTAAAACACTCACTGCAGAAATACATTTGCTAAAACAGTCTTTTTTATCAGAGGTGAGAACAAAATTGCTCTTTCCCATTTGTCCTAGGTATGAGCAAATGAGAAACTCTATGCATGTGTTTGGTTCTAAGAACTGACTCCAGTCTTTCCTTTTTTACCTTCAAATAATTTCTTTTGTACCAAGTGTGTATGAAATAATTTCAGAGCACTAAAGTCCCCTTTCTCACAAGTTATGAATTGAACATTGATAAACTATTTAAGCACCATGGATATGCATACTACCGTGTTTGCCTGAAAATAAGACCCAGTTTTATATTTTTTTAAACCCTGAAATAAGCATTTGGCCTTATTGCCATGCGCTCAAAAGTCCAATTGGGCTTATTATCAGGGAATGTCTTATTTTGGGGGAAACAGGGTGCTGGGACCCATATTATATAATACACAATACATGAAGTTTTGAGAGGTCGTGATTAAATATATGTGGACAGGGGCTCACATTTCACGATACAATTTTCAGAAAGGGGACAATTCCCACTATGGTGAAAATGCTATACTTGAACTATATCTTGTCTGCATGACATTTGCTATTAGATGATATTTTATTTATTTTATTTTATTTTTTATTTATTTTTTATTTTATTTTATTTTATTTTTTGGAATTTGTCAAACAAAAAGGAGAACAAGAATAAGAGAATAAGAATACAACAGGAACAATAGGCATGTTAGTGCACTTATGCATGCCCTCTCTACTGACCACTTAAGTATGGTCCATGGAAGTCAATTTGTAACTAAAACTGTGAAAATTTGTAGCTGAGACAACTGAATCAGGTAGAGCATTCCAAACTTTGACAACTCTATTACAGAAATCATATTTTTTACAGTCTATTCTATTCTATTCTATTCTATTCTTCCAAAGTCAAATGTGGTTATTAATTAAATTAGCCCAATTGTTTTCACATTTCTGCACAATCCTAAAAAAGAAAAAGCCACTGCTTTAAAGAATCCACTCATTAAATTTAATGCAACTCTTAATGCAATTGTACTTAAAAAAACTATGAAAAATTGTGGAAAAAAGATTTATTGACTCACAGACAAGTGCTATACAGCTCCTTAAATGTGTGAGCTGTGATAGGCATCTATCTTATGATCTACAAGCTGCTTATCCTTATGGACACCTGAAAGGGCATAGCGAAATGGCTGGGAGAAGAATATCATTATTGGCCATGTATGTATCTCACTATCAATGTAAATTGATTTTGTGAATTGGATGATTGCATGCCATTTACCTATTATTGGGAAAGAGTTTCTTCTATTCCATTACAAAATGGCTTCCTCATTACCCAAACAATTAATGTAGGAATTAAAATGTATTCGAAGTTCATATTATATACACATTAGTGTAATGAAGGCTGCCTTCATTAGCTAGATTATTCCTCATGGCATTTTGGACTGTTAAACACTATGTCTACTGTTGACAATCTAGTAACTAATTTTAGTAATTCGGAGAGATATTTAAGTCCCTGGAAGAGAACACTATAGTATGGATAAAACCAAATAAGGTTGTTCTGGGGATGAAATAATTTTCATCAGCAGAATTAAGATGGGGAAATATAATCTCTCCCCTTTCAGCTCCCATAAATGTTGCAATGAACATAAGTTAATCTTTCAAAGCCAATCTTAAACTTCACTGGGGATTTAAGAACAGAAGAGAGAAAGAAATCCATTGCAAAGCATTACTTTGCCCTAGGAAACAATATTAATGAGATAAAGCTACATATTTGAAGTACTAAAAAGTAATATGTGGAATGATGTTTGCGTGCAAGGGAATAACAGTGATTCTCTAAAACATTTTTTGTACCATTATATCTCAGAAGTGATATATCAGATCCTCATCACCTAGCAGTTCGAAAGCATGCAAATCAGGAGTGAAATCTACTTACTTTCCCTACTGGTTCAGAAGTGCACGCGCCATGCATGCGCTCTTGCTCTGCTCTTGCTCTGTGACATCATCATGTCTGATTTTTGAACCTCTGAACATGCGCAGAAGGCTTTATGCATGCTCACAGGGTTAACAACCAGGAAGTAATGATGTCTGGGCAGGTGGGCAGAGCCTCGCACTGCACCGCTACTGATTTGCCAAACCACACACCACTGACACTACCGGTACACACGAGCCAGACAGAACCGGCAGGATTTCACCACTGATGCAAATGTGGGTAGATAAATAGGTACCACTTCAGGTATCACTTCAGGTAACAGTGTTCAATCTGCCTTTGGCATATAGCCATGCCGGCCACATGACCATGGAAAATATCTTGGGACAATGCTCTTCCCTCAGCCAACAAGTGCATAGGAGCACTGTGCCCTAGAGTTGGAGATGATGGACAGGGAAACCTTTACTTTATCTGTATCTCACAAATACACTAAATACACTAAAATCCTTAATACAGCTGTGACAACTTCCCATGTAAAAATATCCATGCTGTAGTTCAAACATCCATGCTAAAAATATTAATTTAAAAATAAAATATACAATAGTAATAAATAAGATTGGAGATTGCAGAAAAGAAGAAAAAGAACTGGAGAAAATTGATAGGCGGTTTTGAGTCCAATCCAAAAACATCTGGAGCACCACTTAAACACATTGGCATTGACAAAATCACCACCAGTCAACCAGTCAGATATGACTACAGAACGATATACAAAGCACTTTCATGCCTCCAGCCATCTTGGATTAATTGCATTTCAACTTGTACATAAGAGAGAATATTAAACTTAAGAGAACATATTGAAGGATAGTAATTAATATTCCATTTGTATTATTTTATGATTGTATCTTTGAAAATTGAAATCTCTTTTCCCTATATAGCTTGATGTTGTAATGTTAGAGATGAAACTGGTTCTAATTTCAGATTTGCATCTGATTACATTAAAAAAACAAAAAAACAAAGCAGTTGTAATGGTGAAGAAAACGTATCAAAAGTGATATTCCAATAAGCAACAGGCAGAATGCTAAGTGCATAAAAGCTCAATATATTTTCCAGTAGGTTTTGCTTGTATGATAAAGCACATGTCCCTGATTTCAAACTTACAACTCTGTTATCAACATCGCTGATGATTAAAAAATTCCATAATGTGTCATATTTCATCTACATCAAAGCATTTGCCTTTTATAACAGAACCTGGATAATAAACACAGCAGTTGCTTCAAAGTGAATATCAATTTGAGGTTTGTGGATGACAGAAACAGTCGGAATGTTTTTGAATTCAGCTAGTAGCATTTTTCTTCCTAGTTTCTGTATTGGTGTTCTAAAATGCTGTTCCTAATAGTCACTGCCTGCAGTGAATGCACCAGTTCATATTCATTAGCCTAGAAGATAATAATATTTTAGCATAATACAAAGTTAATACACTAAGCTATTAAAAATAGGGGCAAAACTAAGCTTGACTTGATTGGCAGAGAATTGATATGAATCAAAGCTTTTGCATTTTCTTTTTAAAAAATGAACAGTTATTTACTGATAGAATTCATATTTTATTTTATTAGAAGTTATGAGTGCCCAGTTGATACTTCTATAGGAACAAGAATTTTAAAAACATTCAAGGTGACAATTGAAAAGTTTCCACTATGGATATTGTATTTGACATCTAGACTAGTTATTCATCTCTCAGCTGTAAAACTAGCATTCAAGCAGAAAATAAAATATATTGGAAAAGAAACATATAACCTTGGTAAATCTTGAAACACAGTCCAACCAACTTAGATTTACTGGACTTCTTGCTGAAAGCTTGATTTGGGACAGTCAAATGCAAATATGACTACTAGTGTTTATGGGATATTCAGATGCATTTCTGCAAAAAACTACAAATAAGAAAAAAATGAAGTTTTAAATAAGAGGAATATTACAAAATATAGAGGAGGAGGGACAGTTATTTTATACACACTAGTGGTGGGTTTCTACCGATTCGCTCCAGATCTTGTGAACTGGTAGTAATGGCAGCGGGAGGCTCCGCCCACCCGTCCAGATGTCATCACGGATGCTGTGCGCATGCACTGCACACACCCTCCCATTGAGAACCGGTAGCAAAGGTAAGTGGAACCCACTACTGATTCACACATATTTCAGGTCAGGACTTGGAGAGAGATGACTACTAAAGAATCTCTTGCTATCTTCTAAAATGGAAAAGCTGCACATATTGCTTTTAGTTGGTAAAATCATTAATAACCTTGATCTATTTGCTATTTGTTTTAAGGCTAATTGTTGCCCAGAAAAGTTTGAAACAAAAAATCTTTTTTATTTGAACTAATATCAGAAAATTTGCATTTTCCTGATATGTACCAAAGGTGGAGGGAATGAGCAGCATCTGAAATAAACACGACAACCTAGAAATGATGATGAGTATATGGTAACATTAAAATGACGTGATTTTGTTATATACTGTACAAAGGTATATGTCATTTGATGCAAATTCATAACTCATACTGTTTCTGTGATGATGTCATTAAGTATGTATTGTTATTTGCCCCCTCTTGCTCTCTTGGTCTTTAGAACTAATATCTAAAGTTATAGGATTTGATATGTATCAGGAGCAGCCAAGCTTTTTTCAGTACAAGGCCTCTAAATAATGTGCTAAGAAGGAAACACTTTAAAAAAAAAATCAGCCAAGCAGGACAAATAGTTTTTTCACATTAAAAAGTACACTTCACTGGCAATTTCAGAGGACTCTGAGGATCTTATTCAAGGCTTTGGGAAATTGCATTCAACCCCAAGAGTATATGGGGTTGTGTATGGAAAAATATATTTTCCAGAAAGCTTTTGTTAAAGTAGTTTATCAATTATTCACATGCTTTTGTACTGACTTTCCTGATTATGTAATACTTTTTGTTATGTTCGAATGCACACCACATCAACTTTTGCTTTGATGGAATCCTAATGTATTTCTTTTATCTTAAAAAAATCATATTTTTGCTTGCCACTCAAGCCTTCATTTAGTAAGGATGGACACAGGGCAGCTAAAATAATTCAGACCCATATTATTGATGGTAATGAAAAAATCTAGAAAATGCCGGGCCTCTGATACCTCTAGTGTACCAAATCCAAAACTCACATCTAATCACAAAATAGGAAGGCTTGGAAAATATGTTAAAACATTGATGATAGGCAATTATTCAGAGCTAATTAACTTAAGTAAAATTTGTATTTCAATGGCATTTGGATGCTTAAATTCTTAAAAGTATAAGTGAATCAGGGCCAATTTTTTACTGTTAAATAAGACATGTTCATATTGCTATTTTATTTAGTTAATTATTTATTTATCACATTTCTACACTGCCCAACTCAGCTAAGTGAATCTGGGTGGTTTACAACAAAAAAGCATATACAAAGCAAATACAAAGAAGCATCAAGGGATAATAACAAAAGTTGGAAGTTTCATGCAACTCATATAACCTTCTACTTCAAACTCAATTTTATTTAGGGCTGCATCAGGATTGTGTTTGACTTCAGGGGGCCAGGGTGGACATGGCCAGCTCCGTTTTTGCTGACAGAGGCACCGCAGGCCAGATCTAAGCACCCATGAGCCGGATTTGGGCCCAGGGCCTCGAGTTTTACACCCTTATTCTACTTCATAAGTTTTCCATACGTCCATCTATGATTACTCAGCATTAACTTGGTGCAATGATACTTCTTCCCAAATAAATGTGTAGTGGAATACTGTATTGATAGATGAATATAGAAAATATTCTTAATATTTTCAAATTTTGCTTAAAATTACCAGAAAAAAAAAAAAGGAAATACACACACACACACTCGATTGACACTTTTTAAAGAAAAAATAAGAGAAACCAAGAATTGGAAGTTAGAAAAAAACCAGTCCAAGTGACAAAATGTAAGCCACAGTCCACAAGTTAATAGATTATACAACCATGAAGCACTTATTAAAGGAATTTCTATCCTAGTGCCATCTTGAACTTTTCTGCATCCCAAGGGAAGAAATCATGGGTTAGCTTTTCTGGTGGAGCGATCATGGGTAGCCCTCAGCCAAGATTGAAAAGTGACTGAGAAATGTAAAATAAATGAAACCAGTTAATACCCACATCCTCTGTCATAACATGTTGTATTCTCTATACATTAAAATGACTGAAGAATGTGCTAAAATCTAAAAAAACAAAATGAAAAAAATCTAAATAAAATGGAAATTAGCCCAGAAAAGAAGGGTTGAAACAGATTTTTTTTCATAGAAGAAAAGTTTCAGGAAACTGAAATATTGATTTGAGCATAAAAATCAAGTTCTTTAGGCTTAATATATACCTTGTTCTGAATGTTGTTTTATTTAGTATTTAAAATATCAATATTCCAGTGTTGGCTTCTATATGTTTCCATGAACCCCTGACATTTTGCATGCTATTTGATATCCATAATTTATCAATAATGTGGATAAGCCCAAATGTTACATCTATACTATTGATAGCATGCATATACATATACATACCAAGAGCCTTGGTAGTACAGCGGTCTAAAGCACCCTGTTATTAACACCAGATGCCTGCAATTATTGCAGGTTCG
>JANHFK010003596.1:35732-50748 GCA_036250565.1 Sibynophis collaris | reverse complement strand
ATCATCTATCTATCTATCTATCTATCTAATCTTTGGATATGCTTGAACAGTCATAGGGTTGCTTAAAATGTTGTGACTTTAAAGGGAGAATGCTTTCCCAAAAGAGAGAAATGAATTTATGTGTTACCTATCTACAAGTAATCCTCAACTTGCAACAGTTTATTTAGTAACTGTTCGAAATTACAATGTTACTGAAAAAGTCACTTATCACCATTTTTGATGCTTATGATCATTGCAGCATCCCATGGTCCCTTGATCAAAATTTGAACGCTTGGCAGCTGGTTCATATTTATGATGGTTGCAGTGTCCTGGGATCACATGATCATCTTTTGTGACCTTCTGACAGGCAAGATCAATGGGGAAGTGAGAGTCACTTAACAAAGTGTTACTAACTTAACAATTGCAGTAATTCACTTAACAACTGTTTCACTTAGCAACAGAAACTTTGTACTCAGTTGTGTTTGCAGATCAAGGACTACCTGTATTGGAATCACATAATACACAAGAAGTATTTCTTAGATGACAAACAACAGATTATGAGAAATGATTACAATATCAAGAGCTATTAATACAGGAGACTGGATAATTAAAAAAAAACCAATTGTCTGCAGAAGGATATAGTTTTCATATATTCAGTTAAGAAAAAGGTTTAAAATGGTTAAAAGACAATTGTAACTTAAAAACACAAAATGTAATTTAATTATGTACATGGCAAAATGCATAATTTATTGTTAAGATTTGAAACAGAAGATGGACATATAAAAGATTGCATGATACAATTGGCTGTTAATTTTGGATACAGTATACACATGGACAGGAAGAAAATGTGGGTAACTGTATCAAATTTACAATGTATCATAATTTGAAAGAAAAATGTTATAAATGATGTATCACTTGGTTTATGACAAAAGAGATTATCAAAAACATTTACAGGTGCATTTTAAACAAGTGCTGAAAATGTGGACAACACGAAGAGACATTTTATCATGCATGGTGGACTTCTGGAAAAGCTAAGAAATTTTTGATACAAATTCACATGATAATGCAAACAATTTTAAAGATAAGTATTTTGAAGAAATTGGAATAATGAACAGTTTCTAGTTCAACATGGAAAATGAACAAGAAACTAAGAACTATTCGTGGCAGATATGTTTTGTATATGGTATCTGTAGTAGGGCTATTGTATGCACAACAATGGAAGAATAATTAAATTCCCACAATGGAGAAATGGATTGTGAAAATGTCTTAATTTGTTGAGATAGCAAAGCTAACCTAGTTGGTCAGACGAAAAAAGCCAAATGTTTTCTTAAAAGACTGGAAATCTTATATGGACTTTTTGCTGAAAGAATTAAAAAATAATATGACGAGGATTGAAAATTTGGATGTTGTAAGGAGGGATTTGTATTATACAGTATTTAAGAGGCAACGTGATTTGTAAAATTGTAATTATCTTTTAAAAAGGTCAGAAGTCATTATATTTCATAACTTTAGTTTCTTTTCTTGCACCTTGTTCTTTTTTACTTTCTTTTTCTTCTAGATTTGATTTTTACTGTATGTAAAATTCTTAATAAATAATAAATACAGAGAGGGCGGGGGAGAGACCACTTTCTCTTAAGTTTTCAGAGAGAAAGATGTACAGATATGTACATTCCTTGGAGAGGAGGGGAAATTTATTTATTTTGACAAAGTGTATACCTTTTGGTGTTTTCAAAAACACTGCTAAACACCAGGGCCTGGATCGTTAATGTGCTGTATATAGTCATCAACTAAAGTGCAATGATCCATGAGTTCAGTTCCTATATCCAAACTTCAGGAAATGCTATTTAATGTACATTTGATTATTTCCAATAAGGATAAAACTAGCTTACATATGACCTCCTGGGGTTCAATGTGTGCAGTACTCATGAGTACAGGATCTTTTTACCAGCATCAGTTGCTACCAAGATTGTGCTACAAAGCCCAAAATATACAATAGCTTTATCACAGCTGACATGCAGTGTGTACATGAATTAAACCTGTGTAAACAACAATGCGTAAGATTGGGAAAAGATACCAACATTGTTTTTATGCACTACATTTTACATATGTAAGAAACCATGTGTGTATTCTCCTGGTCCATCTTTGCTTTAAAAAACAACAACTGATGAATTACCCATTATTGTTTTACTCATTTGTGACTGTGTCATGCTGCACATTCTACACCTTTGGTGCATGTGCTATTATCAAGCATGCAGAGAAGTGGGTAACTTGCACCACAATATTGCAACCCTGCTCTTGTTAGCCTCCATTCCCCCCCCCCCCGCACCACTACTATCACAATGGAATCAGTGGTGGGTTCCACTTAGCTTTGCTACTGGTTCGCAACAGGAATTCGTGCATGGCACTTATGCGCATGCACAGAAACGTATGCGCATGCGCAGAGCATCCGTGATGACATCTGGGCAGGTGGGCAGAGCCTCCCGCCACCACTACTACAGGTTCGCAACTACAGGTTCGCAAGATCCAGAGCGAACTAGCAGAAACCCACCACTGAATGGAATACTATGTACATCACCACGATCTAAGCATTTGTTTAAAAAAAAAACCCATTTGAAAGAAAATAGCCATTTGTGCTCTTTACAGATCACGCTTTTTTCTTTTATGTATTACTAGCCTTAAACTTGTTAATTTGTTAGCGAACTTTGCATTTTTAAAAATCTCTGATTAGAGGACGAAATTATTCCTTGCTAATTGTTCCATGTAAAAAATGTGGGTCACCCTCAGGAAAATATAGCTATCTTTATATTCTGAACACTTAAGTTTCTTTCAATCATAGTTAGGGAAATTTTTGCCTGGGCTTCAAAGGAAAAGAAAATAGTATGTTAATTTATTCTCCTACAGAGACCTCTGGATGGCGTGTTCAGGTTCCGGAGGCTGTAGCTGGTGATGAAGCTGTCAAAAAATGCTATACTTTCCTCACCCCTTGAAAGATATATGATATCAGTGAAATAAAAAGACATATGGCTGCTACTGAAACATTATTAAAAGAACAAAGAGTTCATAGGTATTTTTTCCTTGTAGCAGTAAGATACATATTTTAAAACATCAATTAAGCTGTTAAAAGTAACAAATTAAGATGCTTCACTTCTGCATTTATTCATTTAAATAATGAAACATTTTTCAGTCTTGTCTTTGACAACATATCTGAAAGGATAACACGATTTTCTAAAAGCAATAAATCATGAAAATATAAACAAACTAAAAGAATATTAAAAGATGAAAAACTAGTAAAATTAACTGAAACTGAATGCTTTGCATTCTTCATAAATCCAGGGTTCTTCTAAAGAAAGCATGAATAAAAGTATGAAAGTATATATAAAACAAACAGCATAGCTTATATCCTCCCAATATATTCTCATAAAATTGTTGTGACTATAGAGAAAATCTTGTCCAGATAATCTTCAAGCATAATTCAGGTAATGGGATACATAGAACTAGAACCTACAATAAATATTGTTGAGCAGTTAAGTGGCTAAATGATTCTGACTCCATACTGGTTTTTAAAAGGCAATATTTTTAGTTTAAATTCACCCAATAGAAAGCCAAAATTGTGATAAAATTAATATCATATAGCTTATCAAAATTAATACTATTCTGAATTATTATAATTGCAAACCCAAATGGAATGCATTAAAATCAATTATGTTTTATTGTCTGAACATCAAAATAAAGGCTTTCTATATACATAGGCTCTTTCCCAAAATAAACCACATCTAAATATATTGTACATTAATTATCTAATTTTTATCAACTGCAATACACTGCAGTTGAGTTGACATATGTTTAAACAAACATTAAATTCAGTAGGTTAGGAACAGAAAATATGTTAATTTAATAGCCAATTATAGTTTGAACAGAACAGATATTCCAGGATTTATGTTTTTAACTGTAGGAATAATTGACTAAAGATAAAATGAATTGTTTTATTACTTTTGTTTGTCTGAATGAATTTGTGTTCCACGTAATTTGCCTGGGTGAATGAGACTTGAGTGTATTTGTATTTTTCTGGGTGTATGTGATTGTTCGGGTTTATCTGGAAAGCTGATGTGACACAAGTGTTGGAGGACTCCAGAAACATACTGTGAAATAATTTTAAAAAAGCATTGAAAGGCATCTGAAAACTTTGAAAGCTCCCAAAGAGCTTTGAACTAATTAGTTAATATAGCTAAAGTATAAAGTAATAGGGTTTTGTTGTTGTTGTTGCTCCAATACTACTTACAATGTCAGATCTGGATATAGAGAAAAAAGACTGACAAATTCAAAATCCTTCACTTTCTCCCTTAAATGAAACTTCTGTCTAAACTAGTGTTATTGTTCTTTCCCAGGGGGATTAATTTTCATCAGACAATACTCTCATACTAGGGAATGGACTTCTTAACCAAACTTGCTTCCAACCAAGCTATTTAAAGATCAAGAGGTGTTAATACTATCTTATTACCATAGGTTTTGTAGGGAAGGGTTGCTCAAAGTTACTATGACTGTTTATGTAAGACACAAGTATTGAGAGAGAGAAACTAAAATAAATGAAAACTATAAAAGCATTTTCCACCTCAAAGGAACTAAGATTCAAGACACAGTGGTAAAGGTAGACATCCTTAGCCTTTGCAAATAAATCAGATTTCACTCCTCATAATTTGAAATGTGCTTAATAAAAATCCATGATTTTTATGAGAGAGCTATAATAAAGTAACAGTCTCTGTTCCTTCACTATCAGAATTTATATGATGATTGTGAGGACCTAACATTTTGCAGTTTGTAGTTTTCTGAGGTAGCTGCCCAGTAAAAACGACATCTAAAATGTGGATATCAAGAGAAAATATATGCACAATTACATAAATATGAATGAACAATTTGCAAAAACATGTTAGACTTGAATAATTTCTTTTAAGGTGTGCTTTAGGGACTTCTAACAAAAATATACTGAGGCAGTAGCAGGAAGAAACACACTTAAGGTTAAGTGACAATAAAATTGTCAATTCCTTTTCTGAAAATAGTGCTTGAAAATCACATTTTAGTGCCAGAGACATTCATCTGCATTAAATGCAGCATTGCATTCTCACATACATCTGTATTTAAATCATCTATATCTTTCATTTTTATGGCTTTAATAGGAAAGTCTGTTCCTTTGAATTTAGAATTAGGATAACAGATGGTAAAAAGCTTAGTTTAAAACCAATATGGACTTTAAAATATAACCACATTTCCTACATTTTCCAGTGTAACAGACATTTAGTTTGGTATAAAAAACAGTTTTTGCTATAGTGGAGTGCATCAGCAGATGTCTATGCCTTAGCAAATATGTGCAACAACATCACAACATTCATTCTCTCACACACACACACGTTTCTTCTTTCATATCAAGTGAATGGATCCAAACACTGAAGAAAATCCAGGATGTCTTGTAAAAAACATAGTGCAATCTAAATGGAAGAAAAGAATTAGGCTCTGGACATTAATGTTCAATAACAACTTATGAATAAATACATATTTTTGATCTTGCAACATGTTTCTGAAAAGATGTTCAGCTAATGCAGTTATGGGCAGATTAAAAACCATGGTTAACTGAGAGAGTTCTTGGAGGCAGGTTGACAGGACACGTATCCACCATTTCAAAGCAATAGTACATATGTGATCTGAAGAGTCACTATCTTAACTAAGATCACGCTGTGAACCTACATAAACCTAAAACCACTGTCACTACAAATGTTTTTAGGAAAAGCAATATTTTATCACCTGTGTTTTGTGCAATTACTAAAGGAATGATCAATGTCGCTTTGAATATAATAGTTGGTATAACTATTGTTATAAAGTTTTGGGAGAGGAAGTACTGATGCAATAGAGTCAATTGCTGAAAAAAGCAACATACTGTTAGGATAGGCACAAAATATGAAAAGGAGAGTCAATGGAGTTATCCTTCAGATCTGTCATGGCTTTCCATGTGAAAGCTGGTTTTAGGAAAAACCTGCCCTAGCAGATAATATAGATACAACATCATTGACTCATTAAAACTGATTAGCCCCATCTATTGTTTCACTTTTTTCTCTTTCACATTCTGGCACAAATCTTATACTCCCACATTCCCCCCTCTTCCCACCTATACAATTATTTCTCAATTCACTGGAGAGTAGGTGGCAATAATTAAATCTGTTTCTTTGTTTTAATGGAAATAGGACAGGGAGATGCAGCTATCCCTCTATTGGTTAGAATTAATTAAGTATCTGAGTTTACAGATACACACATCTATCTGGGAGACTAAATTGATTTCCTAGTAGACTAAAAAACAAAGGCAGGCACAGAGGATGAATTGATTGATTGCTCAGATTAGGTCATGTAGAAGCTTATTGTTAGATATTAAAGTAAAATTTTAGTATACAGCTCCTTAAGACAGGGAAAACAGGAGATAAATGTTATAAATTTGCATATTTGGTCATTTGTACTTCAGATGACAACATAAACTTTCCTAAGTTTCCTAAGATCATCATCATTCTCAGCCACTTACTTTAATCACTAATTACTAGCTTTGCATATTTGAACTTCTAAAGTTAAGAATCAAACTTGCGTCCCTGCGGTGGCATGTGCTGCTTTTTACTAAGCAATAAATGCTTATATATAATAGTAGTAACAATAGCACTTGGACTTATATACCACTCCATAGTGCTTTACAGATTCTCAAAGCAGTTTACAGAGTCAGCATATTTCCCCCAACAATCTGGGTCCTCATTTTACTGATCTTGGAAGGATGGAAGACTGAGTCAACCTAAGAGAGGGATATTGTTGAGGAAGATAGTAAAATAATTAAATCAAAATCTAAGCAAGGAGACAAAAGAATAATTACATTATTTTAATCTTATTTGTTCTATTTTACATTGCTTATGAAAATGTATTGATAAAAACATTTTGTCTTGTTTTATTAAGAAATAGATAGAACATTGAAATGTTTTTTAAAAGAATTTGAGATTTCTCAGATCACTCCATTAACATTTTACTCTTCAAAAAGCAAGTTGCAAAAACTCAGGGCCCTTCTCTGAATATTACTACTATTGCTGCTGCGAATGAACAGCTGATATTCTTCCTCTTGAAAAAATGGAGGAGGTTATTTGATAAATATATCAAAACAGGTTTCATATAGTTTCAACAACAAAAAGTTACAGGTTTCAACAACAAAAAGTATTCAGTCTTGAAAAGATTCACTGCACGAAGAAATATCTTGTTTCCAAAACCATGATATCCACCAATGTTTTTCTTGTGGTAAGCATCACTTGACTTTAGTGATGAAATAACCTCAGACTTCATGCAGGTAATTTGGAAAATTATTTGGGAAAATGCTTTGGATCCCATGTGAATATGGTATCCCTCCACTATTCATTAAAGTAACTCACCAAGTTTGAATAAAAGAGGTGGCTGTTTAAGTAAACCCCTCATAAGGTTTAATGTAATTCTTGAAGCAGATACATTTTTCTTCCAGTCTGACAGGAAACATGGGGAGGGAAGGAAAGTTTGGCTAATTTACTGAGTTGCAGAATGATCCTATCTTGGGAAGATCCAAATAATGTCTTCCTAATCATTTCACAGGTACACAGTGCTGTCCATGCAAAGCTTTGGTTTTCCATCTATTTAATCTGTCATCCAGCTGTTTTTCTTTATATTCTGCCTTTGTTTCTGTTATTTTATAATGTTCTCCATTTTCACAGCCTGCAGCAATTTTTCTGTATTATTATTATTATTGTTGTTGTTGTTGTTGCTGTTGTTATTGTTATTATTATTTTCAGGAGATATAGAAAAAATTCTATTGCTGGATTCGTTTAAAAGTCTGTATAATTTTCACAAATGCAATTAATGGAATGTAACTTCATTGGATTATAATGTTACCAAACGTGATCTATAATTTCATTTCTTCATGATTAGTTAAAATAGATTAAAAAGAAATCCAGTGCTATAAAGAGTTGGATGAGAAGCGAAACGTCTTCAAGAAAAAATGAAGAAAGTCCAGTTGCTTTTTGAAAAAGCACTTTGGGGCGAACGACACTGCAATGTCCTACCCATTTTACATTATTTCCTGCATGAAAAAAGAGATGGAATTTCAATTATGTCATACCTACCACCTTGGCTTTTTCTATATGCCCTATGGATACTCCTGATACTCTTGAAAACTGTGTTAGAAAAATAGAACATATTTGGGACTCTAAACTGAATTTGTGGACTGATAATGTGCCATGAAGTTGGTATCTATTCTTAGCAACGACATATATAGATTTCTCCATGATGATTTGTATCTCACCTGGATCTTCAGCTCTGTTGATAGCAGAATCATCACAGCTGTAACTCTACATCCAGTGGTGGGTTTCTACCGGTTCGCCCCAGATCAGGTGAACCAGTAGTAGTGGTGGCGGGAGGCTCCGTCCACCTGCCCGGACATCATCATAGATGCTCTGCGCATGCACAGAAGCAGTCCACGTGTTCCCAGTTCTGAACCAGTAGCAAAGGTAAGTGGAACCCACTACTGAGTACATCCATCTTGCTACTGGTTGTCCTCTTTTCCTTCCTTCCATCTTTACAAGAATTTGAGTCTTTTCCAGAGAGTCAGGTTTTTTCATACTTTGTTCAGTATAGAATAATTTAACCCTGGTAACTTCTCGAGTGAGAACTCAGGATTAATTTTTTTTAATAATTCATTTGTTTGTCTTCTTGGTTGTCCATGATATTCTCAAGAGGTTTCTTCAATACCAAAAATTTTAAAATGTCAACATTCTTATTTCTTCAAGATCCAACTTCGGCTTCCATAGAGGGAATCTTATCACAGGGAATCTTATGGTTTTTGTTGTTGTTGTTGTTTTACAAAGAACATAAAAAAATAACACAGACCAATAAAGAGTGAAAGAAAGAAGAAAAAGTGCAGAAAGAGAATCAAAAAGAAAGAAAGAAGCTTCCGACTTCTGCAGTAAATATAAATACAATTCAAATATTAACTCTATGGTTACAAAAGTAACCCTCTCTTTTTTCTATTATCTAGTTTTTTTAATAATCAAAACTACAAATCATAAGTGCATTTTTTCTGTTTCAGGCAAAAAGTCTATAAAAGGTCTCCAGTCAGTCACTAATATAGATATGGGAGTTTTTTTTCCTAATCACAGAGGTTAATTTAGCCATCTCTGCAAGTTTCATCATCTTCACCAGCCATTCCTTCATTGTAGGTAGTGTCAAAGCTTTCGAATTTTGAGCATGTAATATTCTCACCGCAGGTATCATATATAAGACAGAGGACTTTATCAAATCAGTGATCTAATTTTAGAGGATAAACCCATCACCACTGAATATATATTGCAGATGGACTGCAAGCAAATCCCAATCTAGTTTTAAATAAATCAAGTGGTATATTTTCTTCACACATCACATAGATCATCGTAGTTTTAAAAAGTGGTGCATCAGCTTCATTTAATAGTAAAGATTTTACATATATATCTACATCAGCTACAAGAAATTATTTTGAAAGGCTCAACTAGCGAAGTAAAACATCCGCTGCTGGTCTTTGAATGGATGCCCATTTCAAACAGCAGATAAATAATACCTTGTCACCTGATGCTAAAGAAGCCAAATGGAGTCTTTTCTACTTTCCAATTCAGTATTTTGTTCCGAGCACTTTCTTGTTTCAAAGTCTTGCAGCTATAGAGGTTGTAAAGACTAGAAGCACAGTCACAGCACAGCGGACTCTGTGGTCCCAGTTAGATGACCCCCATGAATATATTCTCTTGATCAGCCAGCTGAAACTGAGATGAGATTGCATCCATTTTCACTGCCTCCAGCGAAACCTCGGAAGATGGAGGATACATGTGGCACTAAGCCACATATTGCTTTAGATATGAAGGAAGAAAGTCCAGAAGACAAAGCTACAATTAGAACAAGGAAATTAAAAGCAAGGAAAGGGTGGAGAAATTGCAGGCATTCCTACAGTAAAGGATAAAATAGATTAGCACACTGGAGAAACTAGAGGTGATTTTGTTCATATCTTCCAAAATATATGATATATATTTACTCCAAAATGAAGTAGAGGAAGTCTGAAAATCAAGGTCCTTGGACTTCTTTTCAACCTCTTAATATTAGCTTTGCTTTGGTGATGTGAACAGGAGAAAGAAGGGAAGGCTTACAAAGAAGGAAGCCATTTCAAACATTTGCCCAAAAGTATCTAACATAGAGATGCACAGGGAGGATGTTTTTTGGGTTTCCCTCCCCCTGCCACAATTTTCAAACTTTATATTCCTTTTGTTACTTTCACTCTAAACCAGATTTGATACCAATCCCCTTTTGTAGAGTTTGTTTCGTTCACAGACCCAAGCCTTTTTTTAGGATGTTTTTCCAACATTCTATTGAGCTGGAAAGAATAAAAAGGGAAAAAAATTAAGGCGACCTTAATTAAGCTGTACATGTCAATACAGGTAGTCCTCGACTTATGATCACAAATGAGCCGAAAATTTCTGTTGCTAAGTAAAACATTAGTTAAGTAAATGTTGTCATCCTTTTTTGCCACAGTTGTTAAGTGAATCACTGCAGTGGTTAAGTTAGTAACATGGTTATAAAGTGAACCTGGCTCCCCCATTGGATTAGCTTGTAAGAAGATCACAAAAGGTGATCACAGCACCCCAGGACACCACAACCGTCATAAATATGAATCAGTTGCCAAGTGTCTGAATTTTGATCACATGATCATAGGCAGGGGTGAGTTCCACTTACCTTCGCTACTGGTTCGCAACGGGAGTGCTCGCTCGCGGCACTTCTGTGCATATGCAGAAGCTTCTGCGCATGCGCAGTGTCCGTGATGATGTCCTGGTGGGTGGGCGGAGCCTCCCACCTCCGCTACTACTGGTTTTCAAGATGCTGAGCGAACCAGTAGGAACCCACCACTGATCATGGGGCTGCTGCAACCATTGTAAGTGTGAAAACGGTCTTAAGTCACTTTCTTTTAGTGCTGTTGGGTAACTTTGAATGGTCACTAAATGAACTGTTTTAAATCGAGGACTATCTGTAACAATTGTGTGTGTCTCCACTGTCTCAATATGTTTGTCTTCCTTCCTGGATACAATAGAGTCAAGGTGTCCTTAACCAGTTCTTTGGGTCTCTTTGTTTTGCCCAAGCAGAATTTTGTGGTGAGAATTTTGCTGATCTGAAAGAAATACTGAAGGAACAAACTTAAGAAGTAAGTATTTTTCACTGAAAAAAATAATAATAACAGGTGGGTTGGGGTGAATCTGATATATATCATAAGAACTGCTGGATATGTTGATCCTGTTCCCTTGCTAATCCCTAAAGTGGCAGTCAACCAGCATTGTTTTGTTCAGAATTCAAGGATGGTCTCTGGAGAAAAACAGATGATTCAGAAAAAAAATATGTGAATGTCTTTCTAGTTTGGTCCCAGGAGGAAAGAGAAAAATGAATAAAAATATATTTTGCTTGCAGCCTCTGTTTCACAAAGGATTCTGCCAAAGTTTGCTCAGCTGTTGATGGAAAATCAATGAATCAATCCTGAATATTTAGTAGATGGCAGTGTGAATCTGCTGAAGTGTAAGAGTGTTTATTTTTGTAATGCTCTGACATTCTTTCTTGTTTTACAGTCAATTATGTTTGCTGAAAGTTTTCTGCAGCACCTTTTCATTAATCATCATTGGGCAATTAAAACAATGATAATTATTCTTGAAATCAGAAAAGTAACAAAAATAAACAACAGAGGATAACAATATTATTCCACAGATAAAACCAAAATATTAAAATTTAAATGTAAATTTAAATATTAAACACATGCATGAAATATTTGTATACGTGCCTATGTCTCTTGCTGTGCATAAAATCCTTTTTATATTGGACAAGTTTTAGCTATGGTTGTTCAATCTACACACCTAGATTCATACACTTGCAATTTTTAAAATGTAAACAAATGTGGCAGCAAGAACAATTCCAATTCCTTACCATCCATCATAGGGTTGGTTTCTATTGGGTTTCCTTTCCTCCCTCCTTCCTTCACTCTCTCCCTCCTTCCTTCCTTTCCCTAAAGAAAAAAGAAAAAAGAAGAAAAAAGTCAGTATACCACATTGCTCATGGTTTGTAATCATCTCTAGAAGTTCATTTATTTAGATAGTCAGTATATAGAGCTACCCACTCATTATTCAGGTGTTATGAGAAAAAAAGTTTTATTTACTAATTATGAAATAAAGTAAGTCAGAAATGGCAGCAGAAATAAAACTACAGTGTGTATTGTCCATTTTAACTTTAAATCATTTTTATTTCAAAGTTTACTGTAAAATTTACAAGAGTTTAGAGCCATGTTGGAAAATCAGAAGAGCTTAAGATCCATGGGTTTTCTTACCATATCTGTAGCCATATTTTTTCCTTTCATTGGACTTTCCAATATTGGGAAGAAGCAATATTTGCACCTTTAGAAGAAGAAAAGTGGTAAATTCCAGTGATGGTTTCCTACTTTGAAACTGTTGCTTTATTTTTATATTATTATTCAATACTTAGAGGTTGTTGGGTTTTTTTTAGAGGAGATTTGTTTTACAGGAGGATGGCTTCAAGGATAGCTTCATCACTGGAGGCTTTCAAGAAGAGACTGGACTGCCATCTGTCAGAAATGGTGTAGGGTCTCCCGCTTGGGCAGGGATCTTGGACTAGATGACCTACAAGGTCCCTTCCAACTCTGTTAATCTGTTAAAAGTCAGTTTGACACCTTTCAACTATCTTAGCTTGACTCTAAGCTTCTTGCAATTTTCTTAGCAAGATTTCAGAAATCTTGCATGCTTCCTAGGGCTGAGAGTGAGTGACTGGCCCATGGTCACCTAGCTGACTTTGTATCTAAGGCAGGACTGGAATTCACAATGTTGTTGTTTCTACCTAGTGCCTTTAACCAATACACCGAACTAGTTCTTAATAAAATACATTAAAAAGTAATTAAAAGAAATAAAAGAATAAGACTATTCACAATTGTTTATCTCCTTGTCAACCCAGAGTTACTTATGCAGACCATTTAGAATACCTTCTGTAGATGAAACCAAGCCATAAGGCGATGCAATTCATTCTGAAATCCTTGGTGAGCAGCTAGCATTGTTATACAATTTACTGTTTGGAGCTGATAATCCTTCTTACTCTTTCGACTCCTGCAGAATCTTTTATTTCATCTGCGGAGTTTTATTGGATCACATATAGTTAATTATTTGTTTGTATCAGTTAATATGTTGCTTTCAATGTGGATTGAAATCATTTGAGAAAGAAAATTAAGTCTTGGTAAGTCTTCATTTTGACAGCTGCAATTCAATCTAGGAAAGAAAATATATACAGTATATATTTTCCCCATCTGGAAATATCTGCTGTTGCACCTTTCCAACCTGGTAAGTTAGAAAGATGTAAATTACTAACTAATTTTTTTGTCGTTAGTTGCAAAGTCGTGACCAACCCATCGCGACCCCATGGACAGTGTTCCTCCAGGCCTTCCTGTCCTCTACCATCTTCTGGAGTCCATTTAAGCTCACACCTACTGCTTCAGTGACTCCATCCAGCCACCTTATTCTCTGTCTTCCCCTTCTTTTTCCCTCAATCTTTCCCAGCATTAGACTCTTCTCCAGTGAGTCCTTCCTTCTCATTAGGTGAACAAAGTATTTAAGTTTCATCTTCAGGATCTGGCCTTCTAAAGAGCAGTCAGGGTTGATCTCCTCTAGGACTCCTCTAGGACTCACTGACCAGTTTGATCGCCTTGCAGTCCAAGGGACTCGCAGGAGTCTTCTCCAGCAGCAGAGTTCAAAGGCCTCAATTCTTTGGCGCTCAGCCTTTCTTATGGTCCAACTTTCACAGCCATACATTGCAACTTGGAAAACCATAGCCTTGACTAGACGCACTTTTACCACACCACTAAATGGTATCAAAGAATGTTCTGTCCTTTAACTCTGCCATCTGGGAAAATCCAGATTTTTGGAGTGCTCATCTTGTAATCTATAAGTGTCACTGAAATTTTAAGAAACATCTGTATAACAGCATTAGGCAAGAAAGGGGCTACCAAAGAAATTATATCACAAGTAGTCCTTGACTTACAACAGTGACCAAAGTTACAATGGCACTGATAAAAGTGATTTATAGGAGGACTACCTGTATTATAATATATGCTTTGTGAGTATTCAGTTATCATCCTTAGGCGGCACCATATTACAGGAAGAGTCTGAGACGGTCTCATGAAATAATTATGATAGAACTGATAAATTTAAATAAGTTTTCTAAACCTTCGTCCCAGCTTGAAATTGGTAAAATCTCTTCAGGTCGAGCTTGATGCCTAAAGAACTAGAGATAGAATAAGGAATCCTTTTTAACGGATTAAAAGAGTTGAAAGGGAACCTTGTAGGTCATCTAGTCCAACCCCCTGCTCAAGCAGGACACCCTATACCCGTGATGGCGAACCTATGGCACGCAGAATCCTCTCTGTGGGCACACACACTGTTGCCAGCTGCTCTTCTGGTTTCTGGCATGCACATGAGTGCCAGCCAGCTTGTCTTTGCAGGCGCCTGAAAATGGCCCAAAAAATGTCCAAAACTGGCCAAAAAACCAGCTGTTTTTCAAGCTATTTTCAGGCTGCTTTCAGGCCGTTGTTTGAAAATGGCCCCAAAACCAACCTGAAAATATCCCCAAAAAATGGCCTGAAAAACCGCCTGAAATTGGCCAAAAAAATGGCCAAAAACAGTCAAAAAACAGGCATGCATGTGCCAGCCAGCTGGTCTTTGGGTTTCCGGCACACACACCTACACACACATGCATGTGTGTCCTGTTTTGGGCACTCAGTGATGAAAAGGTTCATCATCACTGCCCTATACTATTTCTGACAGATGGCAGTCCAGTCTTTTTTTTAAAGCCTCCAGTGATGAAGCTCCCACAACTTCCAAAGGCAACTTCTGTTCCATGGGTTGATTGTTCTCACTGTCTGAAAATTTTTCCTTATTTCTAGGTTGAATCT
>JANHFK010003594.1:78808-91931 GCA_036250565.1 Sibynophis collaris | reverse complement strand
CCGGTTCTCCGAACTGCTCAAAATTTTTGCTACCGGTTCTCCAGAACCTGTTAGAACCTGTAGGATTTCACCCCTGCTTTAGACCATGATGTTTAGAAAATTGCAGTCAAGTTATGCATGGACTCTAGACCATGCTGAATTATTTCTGAACAGTACAAATGTTCTATGCCTAAACGGAATGTTGTATTTTATTACAAATGAAATTAACTGACCAGCCTTTTTTCTAATTTAGCAAACAACAGTCAATTTTACCAAGTGACATTTAGAGGATATAGGATATGATGGGCAAAATGTAATTTAGAACTTTATTTCAGTAATAAAATAGTCTGCTTGGCAACTCAGCTCAGACAATGTATGCACATTTATGTAAATTTATGCAAATTGAACACACACACCCCAGTTCCCATTCTAGCCATAGCCCCTGGAATGACCACATTGTGCTAGACATAACCAACCCTTCTTAGATGCTTTTCACTGCTGCTGTTATTATTCTACCCTATTAAGAATAGAAATAAATTAGATAACACTTCACACCTTACAAACTGCCTATTGTTTAATTTTGCCCAAAGTGAAAAATAGACATTTTTGTGTGAACATCTATGTTAAAATAAAAATTACATTCACCTGAAACTAATTTTCTACTCTATAGAAGTACAGGGAATAGTTTAATTTGTGCATGTTACATCTCTACAAAACTCACAGGACATATTACCTTCATTAGTTCTGTATTCCATCCAATTTGTGCCATTAAAGTGGTTTATGTGATGAACTCCCCACTCTTTTCCCATCAGAAGAAATTATGTCAGACAAGCTGCATTCTGTTTCCACTTTCTAAGGCTACATTTAGACAGCAGAATTCCCTAGGCTGGATGCTGCATCAATGTGTGTATCAGCTCCTAAAACTGCCATCCCAGTATGACTATTGCTTAGAATTCTGGCTATTAAAGTCCACACATTTTTTTTGAGCATTCAGATTGGGAGAGACTGCTAGTATCGTCAGGAATAAACACAACTCTTGTGGTTCTCACATACTATGAGTAAATTTTGGCTTACATATGTTTATTAGATAGCTAAGAGGTGAAGTATTGAACTATTGTAAGACTCAATGAAATAAAAGAAATTAGGTGCAAAAATTCATTTAACAATGTAGGTTCTTTCTGTCAGATACAGAAAGTTTCCTGTGGCTATGCCCTGTTGTCTTCAGGTAAGAAAAGGGATTGTTCCCACTAAGTGACAACAATGACAACTTTGCTTATCAAATACCATTCCTAAAAGTTCTTATGCTGCCACAGACCATTATAAAATGACTGTACCCAAGTAGTTAAGGTGTTAGTTAAGGCTTCAGGTCGCAATTTATTTATATATTTATTTTTGTACTAAAATATACAAATTATGTAATTACTTGGTGAATGCTCTCATCACTAAAGGATTCCATGGTCATACACAGAACACGATAGCTTGTTCACTGGAACAAAGTAGTCAGATATTTTAAGGATTTTAAAAGAAGTCAGGAATATGATTAAAGCAGCAGTCCAGGCTCATAGAAAAATATTAAGACACAAGTATTTTTCTCAACTATGCTTCAGTGTTGCCGATTAAAGCTACTGCAAGAAAAGAAAAGAAGCAAACAAAGAAACAAGTAGAAAAAAGAGAAAAAGAAAAACAAATGCAAACTAACATCTCTATTCCACTCCAGACTTAACTAAGATGGGCAAGATAAATAATAAGAGCTGTGACTGTTTAAAGAGCTGTTAAGCTCTGAACAGTTTCACTGAAATCTCATTAAATGTAAGAGGAAAATCCCCATAGTCCACTGAAAACTGACCTTGCCTGATATCAGTAGTAGTATATTTGCAAAGGCAATAGTAGTTTGAAAGAGGAAAAAACTGCTGCCAATATGGGATGCATTTAGTTTTAATAGCTATATGCTTTACCTATGTTTCCATTAACTAAAGAAAACTTGGTAACTAAAATTATATACAGTAGATAATAATCCATATCATACTATGAAATATGTAAAACAGAGGTGTTAACCTCTCTAACTCAAGTGATTTTCCAGAAAATTTCTTCAAATTACTGATTTTTTTGACATTAAAATATGCCATACTGCAAGATACTTTTTTTCTACACCCTGCTGTTTTGTTAATTAAAATGTTTAAGATAAATACTGATCTTTAAAAATCTTTTTTAAAAAAGGTTTATTTTATATATTGTTATGTTCTTGCTCTGTAGTCTTTGAAGTAGCTCTTCAAAGCTACAATATCAAGTGGAATGCAGCATTAAGGATTTTACGACACTTTGATAGTTGAACATTTATTGTTTTCTTGAAAAATTGGAATCAGAAGCTTGAAAACTTACTCCATTTAGCTTTTTTCTTTGCTACTTCTTTCTAATTTATCTTAACTTTTGATACTAGCACATCATAAATTTGAAATATGCCACATTTAATCTTACTGCAGTGACACAATAATGCATTTTATACTTATATATGATCAAGAAAAGAATTAACATTCTTTATTATTTTCCAACAGAGACTGTTAATACTCTGAAGCCACATTAATAGAATCTTCCTGCCATTGTAGAAAGTTTGATAGCACTCTTATTTCAATGTCTGATTTTTTTCCTTTCTTTTTGACAAAGACAAATGATTGCCATCAATCAAGATCCAATCGAGTACACAGAGAATCAAAGAAATGCATCACTCTGCTGGTTTTCCTGCTATTTGTGCATTTTTTTGCTATATTATTTTTATAGAATGATCAGAAAAGCAGCCATAAGATAGATCATTTACACCCACTGTAAAATTAACTTTCATGAATAATGAGTTTTAAACCTCAAATAATGTATATGTTATACGGAGGTATTACAGGACTTGATTTCTGGCTGGAGATTATGTAAATGATACTATATGACCTTTATCATTACAAACAGGACATGCAAAGTACATATTATTTCATACATCATTCTTAACAAGTCTTTTCCTAAAGGAGAAACAGTCATTTATAATGTTCGCAGTGAGGTGTTAAGGTTACACGAATATGATATGAAGTACAATGATGGTTTATACTTCTCTCTTTAAACCTGTAACATAAACCATCCAAAACATACAAAGACCAACTGCATGCAGACATTTCAATTGAAAAGGAAATATTTTGACCTGAGCATCATGGTATAGCTAACTTTAAAAGTTACATTTTGTAGAGAAGCAAACAAATATACTTAAACGTATGTGCATAGATATTTATCAGCATGCTATTTGTGTTCTCAATCTTGCTAAAAACTGAAGATCTGCCTTTAGATTGGAAGTGAATTAAAAGCATATTATTCTATCCCTAATCCCAATAGCTGCAAACAGATATGACTGAATTAAGCCCTACTGAAAACCCTTTACATGCCTAAGATAAATATACCCAAAGAATCCTTTTTCAGTTTTACTACAGAGATACCTTCCAGGTTGTTCTCTATATGCTTTCAGCTGGTGAAAGTATGGGTTCATTTAGGCATGTATATTTCTGGCTCATCTCTGTGAGTTGCCCTGAATTACAGCAGTTGCTTTTCTATCTTCTATTTGCAAGGATAATCACAGAGGCAACACTGGTGACACTATCTCTGCTTTTGAAAGCTAACTTAGCAATGCCACAAGGCAATATGTTTCCAGTTCTTTTTAAAATATATATATAAAGCATCAAGAGCGTTGATGCTCATTACAGTACCACCAATATGCTGATAATGCTACTTTTTAATAAAAATTAATCATGAAAGGATGAGTACCTTCAGGATTATCAAAATCATAGTGAAATAATAGCTGAGGCAATAAAATGAGGTTGAATCCTTAAAAACCTATGGAAAATGATTCCTGGTTATGAAAATTTGATAGTCTGCATTATCAGTGATTAACAGGATTGTACTCTGTGTCTCCCAACTGAAACAAGAACATGTTATAGTTACTCACGACTGAATCTTCTGTGATAGATGCTTGCATTTTGCTAAGCTCCTCATGTGAAGTACATATTTTTTACATATCATAATAATTATAGCTGCCCATTTGATTCTCTTTACCAAGGCCTTTCCTGTATAAAAGTTTGATTATTGTTTTTTTCTTACTTTTCCCTTTTATATTTTATTTACTATTGTTGCATTTCTGCAACCCAACAAGACAGACACAGACTTCAGAGGATAATTAGAACTGCAGAAAAAATAATTGCTACCAACCTACCTTCCATTGAGGACCTGTATACTGCACGAGTCAAAAAGAAGACTGTGAAAATATTTACAGACCCCTCACATCCTGGACATAAGCTGTTTCAACTCCTATCCTCAAAACGACATGACAGAGCACTGCACACCAGAACAACAAGACACAAGGACATTTTTTTCCCAAATGCCATCACTCTGCTAAACAAACAATTCCCTCAACACTGTCAAACTATTTACTAAGTCTGCACTACTATTAATCTTCTCATTGTTCCTATCACCCATCTCCTCCCACTAACAACTGTATGACTGTAACTTTGTTGCTGGTATCCTTACAATTTATATTGACTGTTTCCTAATATGATTTGACTGCTTATTTGTACCTTATGACTATCATTAAATGTACCTTATGATTCTTGATGAATGTATCTTTTCTTTTATGTACACTCTGAGCTTATGCACCAAGACAAATTCCTTGTTTGTCCAATCACACTTAGCCAATAAAATTCTATTCTATTCTGTTCTGTTCTGTTCTGTTCTGTTCTGTTCTGTTCTGTTCTGTTTTAGCAAGCCTACTTCATAAGTCATTAATATTTTGGTTAACATTAAGCTTCTTCAATTTATTAATCAAATTAATTACAATTAATTAAATATACTGCCCATCTCACTTGAGTGACTCTGGGTAGTTTACAAATAAAATCCATCCAGCCATATAAAAAGGGACATGGTTAAAAGTAAAGTTAAAAAACAGTATTAAAACAAAGGTAAAACGGTAATAAAAGATGGAGGGAAATGCAACCACCCCGATGGTTGCATGCCAGTCTTGATCTCCATGTCAGGAATCACAACATATCTCCCCTACCTAACCAGGTGGGCTGGGTCAAAGTAATTGAGACAAGATGGTCCAATCTCTGAAGGGCCTTAAAAGTGATAACCAATATCTTGAATTGGACTCAGAAGTAACAAAGGTGTTACATGCACAACTCCTAGGGACAGCCAGAACAGCACGTCACCACATTCTTCTGAACCCTTTTCAAGGGTAGCCATATGTAGAGCACATTTGCAGTCGTCCATACAGGAGATTACCAGGGTATAAATGACAGAAATAAGAGCTTCTGGGTTAGGGAAGGGATGCAACTGGTAGATAATACAAAGTTGAGCAAAGGCCTCTTTACCATGATTGCCACCTACTCCTCAAGCAGGAATCTTGAGTCCAGGAGGACCGTCAGATTATGTACTGGGTCTGTTTATAATAAAATGACCCTTCTCAAACATTTCCTTGAAGTCATCCCAGAATAGAAGACAAATTTTGCTGTGCCTCATTCATTGGGGCATAAACTAAATTTAGCAACATTTCTGAATATTCTCAGACACCAAATTAAGTGAGACAAGTGCTGAAGAACCAACAAGAAAAGGGATAAGAAATAAATGAAATGAGACTAAAAGTAGTCCTCTACTTATAATGGCAGCTAAGTCATTAACTTTTGGCCATAATTCATTGCAGTCATTACTAAGCCATCCACATGACCATTTTGCTCAACTGGCTGCAATCCAAGATCTACCCGTTGCAGTTGTTAAGCAACCATGCATGTCATTAAGTGACTACATGGGGGTGCTTCAGGGAATGGGGGAGGCCCTGGGAAGCCTGGCACCCACCAGCATCTTAAAAATCTCTCTCTGCCCCATCACACGTGTCGTGGTGCTCCATCCTTCATGCAGGGCCCATTCTTGTAATGGTTTGGAAGGCTCTTCACTGAATTATGTGATTTGAAGAAGGGGACATTCTGAATTATCACAAGAACAATGGCATTTGCTAGTATTTTCTCCTCCCGAGAGGAGAAAGGTTCTGATGCTCAACATTAGGAATAAAAATTCATTTGATTCTTTGTTTAAACATTAATGAGGTTGCTGAGCTCTTTTGTATGTTCTTCAGAACATTCTAATCATATAAATTCTGTGCTCATTAAAAACAACAACAAGAAGATAGAGGGGAAAAACACACTTGTTTCCAAATTAGGAAAAGGTTTGATGGTGACAGCAAAACCAGTAAATTGGTTACAGAGCCCCTTGAGTTAATGGATTATTCTTTAATTCTGAAAGAAATAAAAAGTAAAAACTATCACAACAAGCAGCTGGAAGCGCTGAACGAGCCAGAAGGTGCGAACGAGCTGGAAGGTGTGAGCATCCGACTGGGCAACCTGGCATAAGTGGGGTCACCAGGGATGATTGCCACTGGTTCAGTGAATCAATGGCAATCATTGCTACTGGTTGTACCGAATTGGTCTGAACCGGTAGAATTTCACCCCTGAGTATATATAGATGATAGATAGATAGATAGATCTAATTATCAGAGGATAATTAGAACTGCAGAAAATACAATTGCTACCAACCTGCCTTCCATTGAGGACCTGTATACTACACGAGTCAAAAACAGAAAGACAGACATAATGTATGCGTGTAAGCAAATATCCACAAGTCATTTCCAAACCCATAATAGGAATTCCTTGCCATATCTAGAATAGGTTCTTACCAAAAGGCTATCCTCTTGATTCCACATCAGGGTGATTCCTAATTTCCCTTGGATCTTAAGATAACCTGAGATTCTCTCCATCAGAATTCCTAAGTGGTTATAAGGCAGATGAACCCTGGAAATAAAGCACATTGTAACTGAAAGTGACAGAAATTCACTTACAGAAAACATCTCATTAACAAATGTCAATCTGAAATACGAATAATATATGAAATGACATTCTTCCTCCTTGCCCTGGTGTTACTGGAATTTGTGGCTTTGAAATAACAAAAATATATTTGTTTATATAATGAAACTTACGGTTCTCCGTTGACAGTAAAGGAACTTGACGTCAGTTCAACAGCTGCTCCATCAAGTTTTAAAACCACACGGCTTATAACGGTAACATTCTTAACCACCAAGTGTCTTATTTGCACATTGAAGTCTTCATAAGGGGATTTGCAGTGGGATGCAAAGACATAATTGCAGAGTCCAGGAAACTGATAGATATCTCCATCAAAGGTCTTGAAGTGGAAATTGCCCCAAGTGCTACACACTCTATGATTATGAGCTGAGTTTCCAGCTGTGGATTCAAAGTAATATGTAAAACCTTTTGTTCTTTAGCCACCTACTCAGTCAACCCACCCCCTCATCCACATATTTATTTTCTCATCCAATCCTCTAAGATGTTTTTTTCACCCCTTCAGTCATGACCAATTACTTGAGACTGCCTAGAAAAATCACTGCAGTTTTCTTGGAAAGGTTTGTTTTTTGAAATGGTTTGCCATTGCCTTCTTTCTAGGGCTGACAAAAAGTGACTGGCTGAAGGATTTGTTCCCAAGGTAGGACTAGAACTCATAGTCTTCTAGTTTCTAGCCTGATGCCTTAACTATTACACCAAATGGCTGCCTTCTCTAGAATACATAGCCTCAATTGTTCACATGAAGTATGACAATATTTTAGTGTGATTATTTGTTGCTATTTGCCATTGAGTTTCCTTCCCTTCCACTCTTCTTTTTGATTGCTCTGTTCCTAATTCTATTTTCACTCTGAGATCACATTACTGATGTGAACTCAACAATTCATATGGAGCAAGTAATCTAAACAATTTTTACAATATAAAAATATTATCTTTGACCAACTTACTCTTGATAACCATTGTCGTTCTCAATGCAGGGATCATGCTCACAGGACTTGAGGGAGCTAATGTGGTAAAATCTGAAAGAAAAGAATTCTATTATAGAACAAACATTTTTGCAATGCCACAAAGTATTTCTAGATCCCACTAATGATTACATTTTCTAGTGACATTTCTCTCTCTAAATTCAGCATACAATTATTTTATTTCTTTCTATTAGGAGCAAATTTATTTGTCGCCTAGCTTGCAGTTCAAGGCAACTCTAATATTTATAAATGTTTAATATTTATTTTGGCAGATGTTTCATTCTCTGATTAGCTGAGTAATTGGAATATTCTGAACTGGAATTCCAAAGAGTACAGTGCAATTCTTTTGAGTGCAGGTTAAAGGAATAACTATAATTTCTTCAACAAATTGAAGTCCAGATGTCGAGGAGAAGAACCTTTTTCTGCCATGGCTCCTACCTTTTGGGACATCATACCTCCCAAGGTGAGATCTGCACCCACCCTCCTGACCTTCCAAAATGGCCTGAAGACCTGGCTCTGCAACGTGGCCTGGGCCCCAATAGGAATGTACCACTTTGGAGGTGGCTATAGATTAAGAGAAGTCTCTAACTCTCCCTGAGGTATTTCATGCTTCCCTCCTCCCCATTCTTTATTGTTGTTACTATTGTTGTTATTTATTGTTTATAATTTTAATGTTTACCCATTTTTAATGCTTGTAAGCCACCCAGAGTTGTCTCTAAATGAGATGGGCAGAATTTATTTATTTTAAATAAATAAACAAATAAATTTGACAATTCAAAGCTTTTCGAATTTCCTGGTAATCATTTAAGTTACTCTGAATTTAATGGGATCTTTTGCTGAATAAATATATACATAACTAGTATGAAAACTCTTGTAACAAAGTTTTCAAATAAAAAAAAATAGAGAAAATAGTAATATATCATTCAAATACATTTCTGATCAAACTGTAATGTTTCATATTGTAACTGCAACATTACCATATGAATTCATCATATGGGTATTTGCCTTCATATATTAATTCTGAAAGTGATGTCTTATATAAAAGTAGACATGTTGGCAAACATTTTTTTTCCATTGTGCAATCCATATCAAAATGTGAAAGAATGAATCCCTTTCTGCACTTAAATTTCTTTATAAATGAGTAATGGAATAGTATTACAATTGTTGGCAAAATGTGATTATCTTTAAAGACTATTTCTTTGTGCAGATGACAATTACACAACAGAAAGAAGGGCAGAAGTCCAAATTCTGTTTTCTTTTCTTTTTTCACTTTTCTTCCTTTTTTTTCTATTTCCTGTTTTTCTTCTTTTTACACTTCTATTGTATTCCAAAAATCTAATAATTAAAAAAAAAATCTTTGTTGATAATCTTGAACTTAAATCACTACTGAAATAGTGACTCATTGAATTTTGTATGAGGAAAGGAGCCCTGATCCCTCAAATACAGGGCTGCTCAACCAAAGAATCTTATCATGGATTTTCTTGTAGTCACTAGACCCGTGGTGGTGAACCTATGGCATCTGTGGCACGCGGAACCATATCTGTGGGTTCTAGCTCAGCTCCAGCACGCATGCATGCGCCACCCAGCTGATTTTCAGGCCTTCCATGCCTATCAGAAGTCAGAAAATGGGCCGTTTCCGACCTCTGGAGGGCCTTTTGGGGGTGGGGGTGGGGAAGGCCATTTTCGCCCTCCCCAAGCTCCTAGAAAGCCTCTGGAGCCTGGAGGGAGCAAAAAGCGGGCCTTCTGATCCCACAGGAAGTTGGGAAATGAATTATGGGTGTGGGCACACATGCATGCGACCCCCCCCCGCACATGATAGCCAAAAGGTTAGTCATCACTGCACTAGACCTTTATGGCATCAAAAGGTTTCCATCCATTTTGAGAGAAGAAATTGACAAAAAAAGAAGTGTTAAGACTAACATCATCAGCAACATTTTCACAAAAAATAATTTTTTTCTCTCAGAAATACAAGAAGAAACCGACAACTGAAAATCCTGGTCAGGCCCATAAGCATAAACACTGCTCTAAGCATTTTCTGTTATTTTTTTCATTCACTGTGGTCTTAATCCACACAGAAGCTGTTAGGTATGGCTGCTTGCCAATAAGCAGTTACCATCCCAAGTTTGTTTTTCATCACAGCCTAATCTGTTTAACATAAGAATCATGCAAGATTTCTCCACCCTTCCATTTGCAGAGCAACTCATGTTTGCCACTTATCTATATAAGTAAAGAACCAGTCCTTACTATTTGGCACCACATGACTGTGGCAGTATAGCTTTTCTATGGTTGAAAGGTTTAATGATTTAATGGTGGTTTCGGGTTGAGTTGATTTCAATCTTGAATAGAAAGTGAACTGAATGAAATGCATGCCTTACACTATTTTAAGGCTCATCTTGATGTTTCTTTTCATAATATATGTGAAAAAACCCTGGAAAATTAGATTTAGATTTGTGGATAATATTGATCAAAATCTAGAGCTGAACCAAGAAAAAAAATCCATCTATTTCCCAGATAAAGACATATCTTAAATATTGTATTTTAGCAGGTACAGTATATGCCTTATTCTTATTTTAATTTCTTCAACTTTAATTATTCTGTAACTGTTCTATTCAAACCTTTCTTACTACAGCCAAAGAGATATAGACTTGAAAATTGCCCTTTTCTAAATTGGAAGGGATGTAATGACAAATGAAAAGGCTAACTAATTTTAAATTGCTATCACGGGTGTAAATTACTTGCTATCATGGGTGTATTGCTTACATATCCACGCATACAAAAATATATATTTGTTCAAAAAGATTATTCAAATACAGTTTTAGATTAAATACCTCTGTGGTTTGTAAGTATGCTGCTTAATTGATGAAAATGAACAATAAACAATAATTCTATTTGCAATGCCCCATCTTAAAAAAACATAGTTTTTGCTGTTTTTCCTAGCTAGCCAAACTCTCATTTGGAAGATTCCACTTTCATTTTAAATGGAAAGAACAGCTGCAGGATGTGCAATTATTTGCATGAAATAAATTTTGAAGGTAGGCAAACAATTACTTTTGCTTTTAGTGTGCTGGACAGCTGCTTTGCAAGCATATCTCCAAATATTATCTCCCCAACAAAGAGAAAGCTGGCTGTAAGCTTTTTCTCAGTGATACTTTGAGCCTGGTAAGGTCTTAGTTGTATAACATGTTCTATATGTATGTGGAAGGATGATGGAAGAAGCTGTTTCCTGCTTCTTTCTACTGGCCTTCCTGATAAACTTCTTGCCACTTAGTCCTTCTTTCTGTCATCTCACTTTAAGGAGATTGAAGCCTTACTATGAGAGAGCAGCTGGTTGTCAAATCCCTGGGTTTATGATTCTTCTGCCCAGCTGAGCTCAAACAATGCCCAGCTCTAATAGAGTCTGCAAGTTCTTGCCTTCTTATACTTTGGGATGATGCCCACATTCCTGTTCCACTCCACTTCCCATTGGCCTGAGGGAAAAGATGATTAATAGGTGATATGATCGCCATCTTCATATCTGAAGGGCTATTATGCCTAGGTGATGAAGCAAATGTAGTTGTTGTTGTTGGGCTCCAAACAATGAGTTCACATTACAGAATGAGAAAAGGAGAGACGGAGGATGGTGAATGTTATATATTAGGAAATTTTAATTTAAAAATAACTTCCTGGTGGCACAAGTGCCAATGATGGAGTTTGGATGACCATCTGTGTAATTATGAATGGCCTGTTTTGGCAAGGGGTTGGATCTTACTGGCTCTACTAGTTCCTTATCTCTGAAACGCTTTGTGAAAATAGATCCACTGTGTAAAGAGAAGAGTGGTTTGAAATGGTATGCCTCGCTGTTGGCCTGACAGCAATTTTCCTCTCTCTCCTCTGTGCTTAATCAGAATAGGGATGGAAGGGACCTTGGAGGTCTTCTAGTTGAACCTGCTGCTCAAGCAGGAGACCCTATACCATTTTTAGACAGGTGGCTGTCAGTCTTTTCTTAATAACAGTGACGAAGCACTTACAACTTCTGAAGGCAAGCTGTTCCACTAGTTAATTGTTCTCATTGTTAGCAAATTTCTTCTTAGTTCTAGGTTGCTTCTCTCCTTGATTAGTTCCCATCCAATTCTTTCTTGTATTGCCTTCTGGTGTTTTGGAAAATAAGATGACCCCGTCTTTTTAGTGCCAGCCCCTCAACTATTAGAATACTGCAATCATATGCCCCCTAGTCCTTCTTTTCTCCAGACTAGCCATACCCCAGTTCCTGAAACAGTTCTTCATATGTTTTTGTCTCCAGGTCTTAATCGTTTAATCATGCTTTAATCAGGCTGCTCCTTTCATCATGCTGCTGTTCTAATGCTTTCTGTGTCTACATCTTGTTGCTCAATCAAAGATATCAATTTGCAAAATCTGCTTCTCTTTCTGAAAGATCAATAGGAACGTGGGGCCGGACCGTCTTATTTTTCACCTTTTTGCTCTGCCCTGTACATAATGTTACAGATACCTACAGTCACGTGTCGGCTGCACTTGCTGCTGGTCCACATACGGATCTTCATACTGGGATTGCTGATCCCCATATTGGGATTGCTGATCCTCGTACTGGGGTTGCTGATATTCAAACTGGGCATGTACTGCAGCAATAATTAGAAAAGCAAAGCATTAATGGTCATGGACTTCACGAGGAAAAATTCACCCGCAACAATTCTGCAAAATATTATGGTCCTTCTAGTGTTTTATTTATTCTCTGGGATATTTTATTCTCTCTGTTCATCCATCAGCACTTAAAGCAGTTAAACGTATTCAGTGAAATATAGAAAATTTAGGATAGAAAAACAAGTGCCTGAATTAATTCACTTCTATGGGGTCCTTGGTGCTCTCTGAGCTTGGTTGCTTTCTTGCAGACATTTCTTGATCCAAACTAGTTAACATCATCAGTACCAAGGACCCTTCATTTCATCCCTGAGCTACAAATATTCTCCTTCAAAAACACAGCTATAGAATGGCTCTTTGGCTTGCTGTCTAAAAGCAAGAAAGGAAGGCATTCTAGAGAAATGTTCTGTGAAGTATTTCAATGTTTTGGCCTCATTATTTTGAAAACCCTATCCTTTCACCAGGCATATAAAATACACGGAGCATCCTAGCAGTAGCAGATCAATTTGATCTGATATGATACAATATGACAATTTGTAATTCCTCCAATTTTTTTTTTTTTTTTTAATTTGATTTATAGGCCGCCCTTCTCCGAAGACTCAGGGCGGCTTACAATGTGCTAAG
>JANHFK010003594.1:0-10922 GCA_036250565.1 Sibynophis collaris | reverse complement strand
CTCCCATAATTCCTCTGGAAGTTGAAGTCCACAAGTCTTAAAGTTGCCAAGGTTGGAGACCCCTGCTCTGGAAGACGTGTAGGGACAGGAGAAGCTGCAAGCCACTCCCCTACTAAAGGGCAGGCCAGGAGGTATAAAGTCAGAGGACTTCTGGGAATGAACTCTTGAAACCTCTGACCTTTCACCTTATGAATTGTGCTGTGATACCTCAATGTGAATAAAACATGTTTAAGAATAATTAATTGTTGTATTTAAATGATAAACTTTTCTGGCCTGATCCATCTTTGTTTGTTTGCTTATTTTTCAGTATTAATTGCTACATTGTTCCAGCAATCCACATAAAAACTCCTTGATTCAGCTCTTTCATCTACCCTATTCAGTTTGAATCATATCAATGTTTTTTTTTTCCACAACATCATATGTGTAGGCTCAACTTTTAACTCACCGGTTGACATCTATGCTCATCAAATGATGGGCACTTAATCACAGAGGTAGAGGAAATCAGTTGCCTATGAATCCTCGTACAGCTGTAAATGGTACAGTTGTCTTTGGGATCATTCCGACTTTCACCAGGCTGTTTGGAAGAAGAAAATAAGTTCAGGACTAAATAGATTCCTATTTGTTTTAAAACCTTTCTCCTCACAAAGAGCAGAGTAGACATTCAATGGAGGCATCCTCTTAATGAAAATGAACTAACGTGATAAATCCTTTCCCCACCAATTGTGCCATACATACTTGAGACCTGAGGGGCTATAGAACAGGGATGGGCAATTAATTTTCCCAAGCGCCACGTGAAAAACTGAGACTGGTGTGGAGACAACACAATTCGCAGACAACACCTGGCAGGAATAGTCAACAATCTAGAACCGTGATAACAAACATATGGCACACATGCCACAGGTGGCACACGGGGCCATATTGATGGGCATGCGAGCTTTGCCCCAGCTCAGCTGCAGTGTGCCACCCAGCTGATTTTTGGGCCTTCCAGGCCCACTGGAAGTCGGGAAACAAGCTGGAGGGGTCAGGAAAGCCGTTTTCATCCTCCCCAGACTCCTAGAAAGGCTCTAGAGCTTGGGGAGGGTGAAAAATGGACCTACCGGGCCCACCTTGCCATCACTTGCCAAAAGTGGAGGGAGCACAGGTGGGGGCTGCGTGTGCATGCATGGGGAGCGGGCACATTGAATTATGGGTGTGGGCACGTGTGCACGTGAGCCCCGCTCCCCCCTGCTTTTGGCACATGACAGCAAAAAGGTTAGCCATCACTGATCTAGAAGATAGACTCAAGATACAGAAGGATCTAGAGAGACTTGAAATTGGGGCCTATCTAGCAAAATGAAATTCAGTGGTGAATAAAATAAGGTTCTACATTTGGGCAAAAAAACCAAATGCACAGATATAGAATAGGTGGTAACTGGCTCAATAGTAGTAACTGTGAGAAGGATCTTGGAGTTCTAGTGGACAATCACTTAAAAATGAGCCAGCAGTGTGCAGCAGCTGCCAAAAAAGCCAATGTAGTCCTAGGCTGCATTAACAGAGGCCAAGAATCAAGATTATGTGAAGCGTTAATACCATTTTATAATGCCTTGGTAAGGCCACACTTGGAATATTGCATTCAGTTTTGGTTGCCACAATAGAAAAAAGATATTGAGACTCTAGGAAGAGTGCAGAGAAGATATCAAGGAAGGAAGCTCCTTTGTCAGTAGCAGAAGGATGGACTACAGAGAAAATTAGAGAAATTAAAAAATATGTAAAGTAGTGAAGTTTTTCAACTTTTGGTTTATAAGCCACATTCATTTTCTTATTTCCATTCTAACCTTTACTCAATTTCCCTCACCCTTATTTTATTGAGATTTGTGTGCCTCGAGTCTCCATTATTTTCCTTGCAATTTTCATCAAGACTAACTCTGTTGATGCTTGTAGGCACAATTGAACAACCCACTCAGGACCTCATCCCCTCAATCTATAATAGTGAACTAGACAAAATAAATTAGAAAAAATAGATATGAATATGCCAAAACCCATTTCTTACAAGTGGAAAAAAATAGATATGAATATGCCCATAGTCATTTCTTATATCACTTTTGCATTCATTCTGTCTTCTAACAATGATAAACTCAATGGGAATGCATTAGTTTTCTTTTTTTTTTCATTTGTGCTTAATCTGAATGCATATCCTCTGGAGAAATTTCACACAGACACCTAAATATTGTAAGGATAGTGGATTAAGGAAAATCATGAGAAGATGCTGATGCAGTGACAAATTTCCAATTATTTTCCACATTTCTTTCACATTCTAGCCTGTAGCAATGCCAAGAAAAGCATTACTACTTGAAGATAATTATGAAGAAAAAAAACCACTTACTCTTAAGATGACAATGTCATTTTCTATTGTTCTTATAACACAACTTGTCTGCACGCATGTTGGACAGCAGTCACCAGGGTGTAGAATAGGAGAATAGCCCTACAGAGAAAGAGATACACAACGGTAATGTTCAAATAGGACTTTAAAATGATTTAATAAAACCAAGGATCCCTATTCAAATTCCAGACAGCTGTCCTTTCTTCGGTGCTCTGTTCTGAGGTAGGCAATGTGGTCCTTCCAGATGGAGTAGTTATCTAACTAGAATGATCCATTAATGCCAACTGGTTGTTCTGCTGTGCCTTCAAGACAAGGCAGAAATAGAGCAGGTAAAGCTACCTCCAGCCTGGAAAGCAGACAGTAACTTAATGACAGTGACTTTTCTCAATACCTTTGCCTAAGAATATTATAAAAGGCAAAATTACAGGGCTAATCAAGGAGGATCAACTGGTCCTCTGAGATCAGAAGACGTCTCCCACCTGGGTACATTTTTCCCCAAAGGGTGGAATTTTCAGCGAACTTGCTGTCCAGGGATACCATGTCACATGTGATTCTTACCAGCAAGGGAGCCTCTCTGGTGCTTTTCTCTAGGGTGTTGTGGGGGTTTTGCATCTGGGCCAAAGAGGCCCAGGTAAATTCTGGGCTTATCTTTGATGCTGTAGCCTTGGGAGTGAGCCTTGAAGTTATTACCCTGTTTCCGCCAAAATAAGACATCCTCTGATAATAAGCCCAATTGGGCTTTTGAGTGCACGGCAATAAGGCCAAGTGCTAATTTCAGGGTTCAAAAAAATATAAGACAGGGTCTTATTTTTGGGGAAACACGGTAGGTTAATATGAAGCTCTGGTGGTTTCAATAAGATCTATAATTTTGGTTGGGTTGGGCAACCTATGAAAGAGCAGCCAGCAAGATGAGTATGGAATGACAGGACATTTCTGTTCCAGGGCAGTGATACGCAAGCCCCTATTAGACACACTTCTGCTTTGCCCAAAATTTCTATACATGTGGCTGGGCATTGAAACTAAAGGGATTGGGTTCCTGGCAAGGCAGCTTGAGGTCCTTGGCATTGCTGGGTATGGCAGGGAGCTTCTGCTAGGAAAAGGTCTAGTTCAGTTCTTGGGTGAAAGAAGTCACAAAGAAGGCACAGTGTTCCTGAACCAGTCTGCCCCCAAATGCACTCAATGTCACAAATTATTATTAGAACCACCTATTGCTTAATTTGAAATCCTAATTCTAGATATTTGGGGCTGCAATTCCTGTCATTTCAGGTGATCACAATAATATGATTGATGAGATTGTCATACAACTTCCACTTGCCTTCCCTCCTCCTTTCAACCACTTTACGACCAAGAATTTGACTTCCTCCTTCTCAGGATTTGGGGCCTATCAACAATGTTCAATTCTCTCTTTTTTTTAACTGTTTTGGCTTTCGTTTTCCACCTTGGTTTTTTTTCCTTCCTTAATGGTATTTTGTTCTTTATGGTTGACCCAAGATACATTTCCCGCTAAAGGCAAAGGATGAAAATCACTCTATTCCAGTTGTATGCATAAACTGATTGTTTTGAAAAAAAATAATCTCGCTTGAATATTGGCTGCAGAAGGACGGCTTTCAATCCATCTAGGGACAATGTGCTAGCTTGGATGGGAACACATCCATGATGCTATATCTTCAGTGCTATTCTCAGTTGAGCACTTCTACTGTCAGAAATGGCTACTTCACTCTATCTAACGGTGAAGCTTGTCCTCAAGCTTAGGAATGTCACGAATTGGATTACAGGGAACAGTTCTTCCACAATCCTGCTTGTCCTCTTGTTTTCCCATATATTGCTTTGTCTGCTTATATAAGTGGAACCACTTACCTCCTGGCACTTCACGTTACATGGGATATCCTTACACTCTATGATATTCAGAAGAGTGGTGCTGTTTTGTTGATTTGTGCATTTACACTTTTGACACCGGTTTCCTAAGACTTCCGAACCAGGCTGGAACAAAGCAAGGGGATTCATTCATTAGCAAAGAGTCAGATAAAGCAGATCTGATGCAATATCTTTGTTGCAAAATTATTGAAACGCTGATATGAGGAAGGCCACTGGGGATTAGAGAATTTGCTGCAATTTTGGAATTTATTACATGGATTCTTAAGCCTCTAACTCTTTATTTCTGTTCTTGCTATTTGTCTACTTTACTATTCCCTTGTAATGGTATTTGAGAATGACCTTCAGGATGGGGAAAGAGATAATACCTAGGAAATGATCAGACAAGAGAGGCAAGAGCCCTTAGCAAGAGCTTAATAGTCAGAGAAAGAAACTTAATTAATTGAATGGTCAAAAATTCAGCTAGTAGTTTGTACTTCAGATTTGCATGAGTCTGCTAACATTACAATAAAGCAGAATTAACTCATCTAATCATGTTTCCTAAATGGTTTACCCAGAAGTCTGATATTCCTTACTATTAATCCATTTATCTTTTTATTTTTCATGTTTAGGCAAGAATTGAGGATTCCTGAACAACATCTTTGAAGGCTTCTCAATCCCATTCTCCCGACTGTCCTCCCTCTTCCCATCACAAATCAGTCGTGACAGCACTACAACCATATCCTCTGCTTTATTTCTACAACTTCCTAATGGGGCTTATATATGCCCTTTTGCTAACCCAGCTCTTCATTACTCTTCCTCTTTTTTGTCAATTGCACAACCCAGCACGGTTGCAAACATTGTTCTGATCAGCCATTTGAGTCTGCAGAATCATATGTCTCACTTTAAGGTATACTGTGCTTCCTAGCCACAGAGAGCTTTGTCAATCAACTTTTGCCTTGGAGACAAGAGTTTCTCACTGCTTCTCCACCAACCAGAGATGGTTTGATTCAGCTTACTGCTAAACTGGCAAAAAATATATACTTGAAAACGACACTGCACAACGGCAACTTCTCCCAAATGGCCAGCACAATAGTTCCAGCATAACCTGTGGAGGAGACTTTTCCAGTCTGTGGGCCACAGACCCACAACTCTTGGTGTAGACAGAAACAAATACTGCTGTGCTCAATGGGACCTGTTCACTTATAAACATGCACAGGGTTTTCTATAGTATCAATTTCAACAGAACTTATTTCTAAGTAGATATGTACTTTGTGTATCCTGAAAGACCTAAGTGCAGTAACAAAACTGGTTTGGTTCTAAAAGCAGCTTAACTGACCATGTGCTGGAATCCTGGTTATCCCAGAATGCCTTGGGCCAGGGTGTATACAGTAGGCATGTCTCCTGAGGTCAGTCTCCTACAACTTTTGCCTTGGTTTTGCTATTTTGCCTGAAATGATGCTTACTAACTTTCAGTTATAACTCTTTCTTGTTATTTACCTTTATAAAGAAGCCTTCTAGCGTTGCAACACTGATAAAAGGGAGGCTATGAGTTTGATTATTTTTTTTAAAACCCTCTTAGGAAGAAAGGAAAACTTTACCTTATATTCATTACCATCCTTCACACAGACGTTTTTAGGATCTAGAGAAAATAATTGTTTAAAAATCTTTTGTCAGTACTTTAGGCTCTTTGTTTAAAAGTCACCGTATATTATTGTTGAAATACTTTCTCTACTATGTAATGTTAAGTAAAGTAACAACACTTTTTCCTCATCTTTTCTCCCCAATTATGGCATTTACTGATACCTGCTGAAGATATTGCTATTTATTTATTTATTTATTTATTTTTATTTATTTTATTTTATTTATCTAAACAGCTCTGAACTGTGCAGTACTTTATGGATGTAGAATCTATGGTTATCCAAATAGTTTGTTTTAAAGCCACCAGCGATCCCAACATAGCCAAGGGGAGATTTTGGGAGTTGTAAGTGAACCAAGATCTTCATTCCTAATTATCAGTCACCTCCATAGAATATTTTATATATTCTATATTCCATAGAATAGTCTACTGAAGTTTACATGAACTCTGTGTGGATAGGAGTTTATATTTATACAAGGATGTATAAATCAGATGGGCAACAAAAAAGATAAATTTATAGATATGGAAGGAATTTTTAAAAATCTGGGAGCAGAATATTACACGGTTCATTGTAAAGTACCTGAACTCTAAATATGATTTGCTTTCAGCTGATAAGTGTTAGGTGATAAAATAAATATTTTGTGGAAACAATTTCCGTTGATAATAACTGGACATAATTCTACCGTAACACATTTAGGATCAAAGTCTCAAGCTGAATTTTCCAATGCCATATATTCATCCTTCCAAAGTTAGTTAAAAGAGACTTACTGCAATGATAAAAAGGACAACAGTTTTCTTCAGTGGTGTTACCAACAGCTATGAATCCTGGATCACATTGAGGAGGCTTGGTCGTACATTGAGTGGTGTTGCACACTACGATGGAGAAAAGAAAAAAATCAACTTCCACATTGGCAAATTATCCCTTTTCTTCTAAACATAATCTATTGCAGAATAAAGCAACTGTATTCTTGGAAGTTCTTTAAGTTTGGAGATTTAAAGAGAATCTATAGATTGAAAAAAACTGTAATGAGAAAATCTTATTAAGTTAGCTTACTTTGTAATAATGCTTTATAAATGAGTTGGACCACAAATGCACATCACTTGAAATACAATTATATTTTCTATACTGAGAGATTCTAGCCTGGTTGCCTGAGAGAGATGACATTAAGAAATAAATGGTGGCCATGGTGGCACAATGGTTAGAATGCAGTACTAATTCACTCACTACTCACTGCTAACTCACTGCTCACTCCAGGAGCTTGAATCTGAGTGGCTCAGGGTCGGCTCAGCCTTCCATCTTTCTGAGGTCAGTAAAATAAGGACCCAGATTATTGGGAGCAATATGCTGACTCTGTAAACTGCTTAGCGAGGGCTGTAAAGCACTATGAAGTGGTATATAAGTCTAAGTGCTATTGCAATTGCTAAATGTACAGGGTATAGGTCACACAGTATCACTACAATTGACATATGGTACCCACATGGACATACTCACCACACACGGTGTCTGAACAGCATTTGTCATCAGGATTAATTTGGGTGACTTTCTGATATCCTTCTCCTTCACACTGTACTTCATGACCTGATTCTGGACACTTGCGGGGTTCACAGATAATGCCACTTCCCCCTTCCAGGCAAATACAGTCTTTGCAGTCAAACTGAAAGTTCTCCCCATACTGTCAATGAGAAAGAGTAACTGGTTAATAGTGTAAGAACCTACCGAATATTAAGCAGCATGAACCTGATCCCACCTACACGCATCATTGAAGGACTATCATAAATGTTACAGGAATTTCTAGGAGTTAACAGAAGGGATTACTCAACCCATTGGGTAGGGGCATTGGCAGGTAAAAAATTAAAAATGGCAGCTCCATTCACTTAGCTCAGAACCTTTTTATACATGATGCACATAAAAAGGGCTGGAATGTTGATGTTATTATATATTTACTAAATTTATATGCCGCCTATCTCAGTACCCAAGGTGACTTTGGGCAACATATAAATTGCATACAATTGCCACCACCATCTTGAGTTTAGTAATCTAATAATCGTATCTGTTGACTCATTAAAATTCCTGTAAGATTTATAATAAATCTTAATATATTATTACCATAGCTGTCATCATCAATAGATTTGTTTTGGTTTGATTGTTTCAAAGTCTTGCCACTCATATAATACTGGTGGCTTTCACATAAGACAGTGACTTTCTGCTAAGCAAAAGGCTTGTGCATCCCTGATCAAGCTACCCTCCTCAAATTCTTCATCACATAGCTTTACTAGCATGGATAAGCTCTGCAAGTAGATGAAAGTATAATGTAAAATAAAGCAGATAAGAAAAAAAAAAGTCAGAATTCTGTCATAAAGCAAACCTATTCCAGAAAATATAGCATTCATTGTCAAACTCATGCATAAGAAACAGACAGGTTGCTTACCTTTCTGGGAATATTGTCTGGTCCAACACATCCTAAAAACAAAGGTATCTCCGTTAATGTTAAGTTAATTTCTATTATTTAAATTGTATTAATAAGAACAGTAGAAATTTAATTTTATGCATGCCAACTGAGAAATAAACTCCATTGAGTTCAATGAGATTTACTCCCAGATACAAGCATATATTGGACTACGTCCTAAGAATGTTTGAGAAAAAGAAGAGTCAGAACCCAAACTTACCACAAGTTTCCACACATACATCTACACCAGTGTCATAAAGTTTTGTCCCATCAGGACAGAAGCACCCTTCCATTTGTTTTGTCTGGTTTTGTCCTGTTAAGCTACAACAGAAGAGGGTAAAAGAATCAACAATTATTCACATATCTAACAAAAACCTGCAGCTTTAATTAAAGATATTTTAGGACATATAGAAGGACAAGTGTAGTATCTGTCAAATGTTGCTTCCCAGAATCATAGGACAATTCAGAGGATAGGAAGGAATGTGTTTCTTATATTAAATGACTGCCCCAATACGTGTGTAAATTGTATGGTATGCATTCATAGATTATATATTTCAGCTTTTTAAGACAGATCCAGCACTTTAAGAGTTTTCATTTAGTTATTTATCACATTTATATGGCTGCTCATCTCACTCAAAAAATGAGTTCTGGATTTCTTCTAACAGGATAGGAACCCTGCTATCTAAAATGACACACAGGCACAATATATTAAACAACTCTGCAGAAATAATCACATTTAAATAATTCTTAGTCTGGAATGTCAGAAAATGAATTACCCTGATTTGCAAGTTTCTTCTGCAGCAGGACCACATGCTTTGTACATTTTATGGGATGGGCAGATAATGGCTGGAAAAATAAAAAAGGAGGGAGGATACAGATGAAGATGATATAATGGATGATTGATAACACCTTCCAAAATAAAGTGTAGCAAAGCTTAGCAGATTTCACATTCTTTGGGACTGCCTTTGGATACCATATTTGGAGAATAATATAATTTTTATGCTCATGCTATGAATAACAACTCAAGATTCATTCAAGAGCTAGGAGATAAGATTAAGCTAATGCCTTAAGGAGGAAGGTACACTTTGTTAGCCCTTAGAAGCAGGACAAGGGAGAAGGTGGTAGAAAGAGAGGAATTGGCCTATACTTCTTCCTTCTACCACCCCCCCTCTTTTTTAGATACATTTTTAAATGAAATATTATAAAGCTAACATAAACTGATACAGACTAAAGAGAACAAAGAAAGAGAGACAGGAAAAAGAAAAACGAAGAGAAAAGATACAAAGAAATAGAAAGAAGCTTCTGATTTCCTTTGCAAGTATGATTACAAAGTTATCTTCTGCTCTATGATTACAAAAAAAGCTCACTTTTTTCTATTATCCAATATTTTTTTTACACCTTCTCTTCTCTTGATGGGATGAGCATTTCACATAGGACACTACCTCTGGTGTATGAAGAGATCTAATTTCTCTTGCATAGGCTACCCACATTAGGAGAATGAGTAACTGAGTATATTGGGAAAAACCCAGGAGATGCTAGCAAAAGAAAAGAGACATGGAGGGTGACCTGTCCCCATTCTCCGCATCCCACTTCTTCATTCATCCGCTATGTCTTCACTGTTAACACGAACCTTCCAAATGTTGATGCACCTTCTACAACTTTCTTATCCCTAGAGCATTTTCATTGACAGATTGACCATGTTTCAAGAAAAAGAGGAATAGTCTCCAACAATAGAAAATACAATCATCTAAATAAAGTGAGATGTTTCAAATTACTGTATACAATTTCATTGATGTTCTCCTACTAAAGTGGGAGAAGCTGTTTGTAAAGGTATGTTCTGTAATTCAGTTCCAGACAAATTTTAGAAATGGAGACACTTACGACATGCTTTATTGGTATGTCCTCTCCAGTCAATGCAAACGCCTTGGTCTGCACAGGTTGCTGCATAAATTTGAAGACTTGCACATTCTATGGATTGGTTGGGCATTCTGCAGCTATCAAATACGCAGGCATCATAGTAGCTTTTAACGTCGACAGCGTGATGACATTTCTGAAATAAACTGGATAAATATATATAATAATAATAATAAGTATGAGGTCATGGATGGTATAGGAGCATTTCTTCAAGGTTAATGTTCATCCTCCAGATACCTTACATTAAAGACAGTGAGCATTCTACTAAGCTAGCAGGGAAACTAATGTAAGCTTTTATGGCCAGATTTAAAAACTATCCAGTTTGAGTTGTAAAATTCTGGGCAACTTAGAATATAGCAAAGAGTTAGAATTTTCTGTATCACCTCGCTGATCCAACACTTCCCAAATGAATCTCTACTGATACCCATAACAGGTCAACTGACCATTATATGGCTGACAAAAAGCTATAGATGTTCCACACCATGACACTATGGTTGGGTGGTGTCAACTTAAGAGAGAAAATATTGTTTTTATTTCAGGACAGATAATGACAAGACAATTTCATGAATGAGTTGAGGGTGCGATGAGGACAATGTTACTAGATCAAACTGGAACGTTATTAATGACAGATAGATGATAGATGATAGATAGATAGATAGATGATAGATAGATAGATAGATAGATAGATAGATAGATAGATAGATAGATAGAT
>JANHFK010003593.1:43874-54329 GCA_036250565.1 Sibynophis collaris | reverse complement strand
GAAACCACTTAACTACTAAAAAAACCCTACTGCCCCAAGGTTTTCCATTTGCAAGTGTTATACATCCTAGTTAATAATCATTGTTCCTATCACCCATTTGCCCCCACTTATGACTGTAACCTTGTTGCTGGTATCCTTACGATTTATATTGTTTTCTAATATGGTTTGATTGCTTATTTGTACCTATGACTATCATTAAGTGTTGTACCTTATGATTCTTGACGAATATATCTTTTCCTTTATGTACACAGAGAGCATATGGACTAAGATAAATTCCTTGTGTGTCCAATCACACCTGACCAATAAAGAATTATATTCTATTCTACAATAGCTAGCTTGTAATAAGAGGCAGGCTTCTCTTTTTATTTCATGTTAGCTTCTATTCCATCTTTTCCACTCAAAAAGATGGCTTTTGGCAATTTATATTTACAGACTTGAAATTCCCTCATCTACAGCTTTAAGAGGATGCTATGCGGATGTAACTATGCCACCTTTCCCAAGCCATTATATTTCTATTCTGTCTCTGCGAACTGATTCAATAACTGATCAGCTACCTGGGTACTAACTCCTTTCTCATTCTTGGGATGAGAATTATCCCATGGAACTATATGTGAAGAACCTGAACATTATGTAACCAAAAAAGTTTCTTTGGTAACAGTCCTACAGGTAAAGTCCACCATATATTGCAGCCAAAACAATTATGGGTAACAGAACATCGTATCTATGGCCGCAAACGTTTTGTGATAAATTGAATAGTTAAGATTAATACACAAATGAGATGTAGAGAAGATTGCCAAAGCTATTTTAAAAGTCCTTTATTAACCTGAATATATAAAAAAGAGAAGTTTTCTATCATAGAGGAGCTCTTACTTCATGTGGAAACAAAACATTTTTACAAAGTGAAAAAATAAATATCTTTTTGGGAATAAGATTTATATGCTAATGTGCTATAAAAAAGTAGAGTTCTGATATTTGACAAAATGTCTGTGCAAAGAAACAAATGCATACACATATTACTGCTACATTAAGGCAATATGAAAAGTATATTTAGAAAGTCGCAGTAAAGTGACTTTTCTAGCTTTCATTTCAGCTAGTATTGCACATGATCATCTAGCTTTCAGTATTCTGTGGCATTCACTAGTTGACCAAAATCCAAAATGCTTAGGGAAAATAGGGATTGTGGCAGATGGTTTTAAGAAATTTAACACAACTGCATTTTAAGGAAACTTGAAGATTATAGAATTTGAGGAACATTTCTCCAAACATAAGGCATATGAACAGAAACGACAGCTGAGTTTTCTAAGGACAGAAAATCTTTAGAAAATCAAAATTACATTTTAAGTGTTTTATCCACATTTTCTTAGGTACCCAACAGGCTGCTGATTGACTCAAAAATTGACAATAAATTTTGCAAGTAATCTGATTGCAAGATCTGCTGAATAAACCCAGCTATTTGCTTAAAGCTTTGCAATCTTAATTTCTTAAGTGCACAAATTTAAAAATGTTTCTTACTTCAGTAAAACAAAAGCAGAAACGAAATTATACTACAATAGATGTACACATTAAAAACTAGTCTTTCTAAAAGATAAATGGGAATGGTCATGCTAAAGAAATTTTTAAAACAATTTTAATAAAATGCATAAAACTGAGTAACTGCTGGATACTGCAGACTAAATTTTCATCTCTTCTCTCAGAATATTGTTAATTTATTAGTAATGCTGTTTCAAATAACACAAGTTTGTCTACAAGTCATTCACAGTATATCCTCTAAAATTTATTCTAATAAGAGCTTGTTCATGTCCTTTCCCGGTTTTGTCATGGTCCTTCCAGTAGTCGCTGGCAGATGCAGAAGTGATAGTTCTTTTTTATTGATGGAGTTGGAACTTTAGTGCAGTACTTTGGAAATATGGATTAGTTAAGAAAGTAACACAGAGGTCATATTAGAGTCAAATTAAGCAAGCTGGTGTGGGTAGGCAAATATACATGCTGCACGTGTTCTATTTCAGATCTGCAGACTGGACACACCTAGAAGGAAAACAAAAGAATAATGTTACCAACTGAATGTCCAGAGTAAGTTTCATTAATTCTTATAAACAGATAATGCTAATCCACAATTGACACTACTGAAGTTTTTGCCATTAATGGATTTTATTTGCGAGTGCACATACAAACATCCCCCCCCACACCCTATTACACAGCAAATGCTTTCTTCCAATAACTCCTTTCCAAAATCTAAAAACAGGAGTACAGAAATAATTAAAACTGTCTGAGAATACATCTATGGGATCCCAATGTCTGAACTAAATCTGGATTGCAAACATCCAGATTGCCACTAAATGACAACATAAAGTTAAGATTTGTTTGTATCCCTCCTGTCATCTAGTGCAATCTGGATTTTTGCAGTAAAGAAATGGTAGCCCTAATGCCACTATCTTCTGCTACTTTTTCTAGCTTTCTCTTCCTTCTCTCCCCAAGTAGGAGAGGAATACTTCATAGTACAGCAGTCCCCAACTTTACCAGCTTGGCGGCCCAACCTGGCTGCGTGTGTATGTAGGAGCATGCATGCGAGCACACAGCTCCATTTGTGTGAACGGCATGTGCGCGCCCTCCACTCACACAAATGGAACTTCGCGTGCGAGCAGAGGGCACTTGTGCTTGCGCACGAAGCTCCATTCGCATGAGTGGAGGGAGCTCACATGTGAAGCTCCATTCACATGAATGGAGCTTTGCACATGAGCACCAGCACACTCTGCTCGTGTGAGTGGAGTTTTGCACGTAAGCACTTGCCCATCACGTGGCCCAATTTTGAACAGGCCTTGGCCCAGTAATGGGCCACAGCCCGAGCGTCGGGGACCCATTGTAGTGATTGACCAGATAAAGCCATTAGGTCAACTGCGGCAATAGTTAAGCAGCAGTGGATATCTCTCTTTCTCTTGCCCACCTGAAGTTGCTACAGCCTTGCAGGTACTATTGGCACCTCTGTCTGAATGATTTACTTAGAGACATGTTTCTATTTGAAGGACTAATTTTAGAGTCCATAAAAATCTAATTATGAATTGATGTAGCTCCAAAAGGATGCACCAACTGGAGCTTCTGAATGCTCTTCAAGGGCAGCCCCATGTAGAGCTTATTGCAATAGTCAAGATGGGAAGTGACTAGGGCATGAGTGACCATGGGTAGGGATTGTTGATCCAGGAAAGGGCGTAACTGGCACACAACCTGCAGTTGTGCAAAGGCCCTCCTGACCACGACTGCCACCTGCTCTTTGATCAGGAGTTGTGAGTCCAGGAGAACCCCCAGATTACGCACAGGGGCTGTTTGGGGTAGTGCCACCCCATCCAAGACCAAAGATGTCAATTTTCCCCAAGTCAACGAACCCCAAACCCAAAGCCACTCGGTATTACTAAGGTTTAGTTTCAACCTGTTGATCTCCATCCAGCCCCTAACAGCCTTCAGACACTGTGAGAGGAAGGACACAGCATCACTTAACTCACCACGGGCCTTTTTATATTTGTATGTCTTATGTTAATCAACAGGGCCAATAGTGCATTTATGAATAAGGCTTATCCCTCTCTTCCTTCCATAGTGTCTTGACGCATGGCGATACGTAGCCATGAACTGATGTTTAAATCCTGCTTTCAAAGTTATTGTATGTTTGAGAATTAAAGAATTTCCACTATTTTTAAAAACTTAAATCAAAATGTAATACTTTACTGTAGCAACTGACTTTATACCTACTTGTAGCTGTATGGCGCATGTCTCACAGCACACAGTGTGGCCACATGGACAAAAGGTTGAATTTATTTCTTCTTCACAGCATGCCATACAAAGCAGAGACTCCTTAAACTTCCGTAGTTTTTCCTGAAGAGCTTTCATTTGCTGGCAGTTGAGACCCTCACAATTGTTGTTACAGTTCATACTGTTTTCTGACGATTTAAGAGGAGAACTGGGGGGGCTTTGGTCATTACTTGAAACTAGATCCACAATGCCAGCATTGTAAAGAGCTCGTCTTGCATGATCATAAGCTTCCTTAGATGTCCGCTTAATGTCAAATACATACTTTTTCCCAAGATTAATATTTTCTGTCAGGAACAAGGATGCCAAATGGCCTTTTAGGTCTCGGCTATATTGCATCATGACAGCGCTAGTAACAGTATCACACCTAGCAGGAAAAGAAGATATAAAAGAAACATGAATCAAACCACCTCTTTTCCTTTATATCCCAAAACTAGTGAAATAAGAATGGAAGGGGGGAGGGAGGAGAGAGAGAAAGCCATGCTTAATATAAACACAGATTTCAATGTTAGTGATTCAAAATGGATTTATTATCTACTTGTTTATAACATACTGGAACAGTTGTATGACAAACCACTTATATAATAGTGTTAAGAACACTGTAACTGAACTTGACCTACAACTGTGTGTGTGTATTTATGCGTATGTGTGTAGGTATGTGTATATTTATATGTATATATATATTTGTCCCCAGAAATACAAACCTGTAAAATGCATGTGTTTCTGTTATTGCTCTGTATAGTCCACTAGCTGCTCTGGTGCTGATCATCTTGAAAAGATGAACGATGCTGTTTCCTGATTCTTTAGTGACAGTTAAGTATACATTCTTCCCAGACTGTGTAGCCATCTGAACAACTGAATATGCAATCCTAAAGCAATGGGGAAAAATATAAAGAATGACACTATAATAGTAAGCCCTAAAATGCTGATATCTAAGCAAAATTAGACCAAGTAGACTGGCAATGCAAAATTAACGATGAAATGTAAAGATGAAGTGATTATTTTTGGAAATAAATGAAACTAGCTTTAATAGCAATGAAAATCTTTCCCAAAATGTTGCCACTTCAAGAAGTAAAACTAAACTGTTCTATAATACTTTGGTAGCAGATCTGAGATATAAAAAGAATTCCTGAATTTTCTACAGTAAAGAATATCTATAATTATTTGGAGTTAGAATTTTTCCCATCCCCAAAAGTACAATCTGAATGAAACAATCCATTTCAACAATACACAGTAAGAAATGTTCAATACCGTTAGGCTAGAGACTCTGATAAAACAGCTGCATGCTTCAGAATCCTTTGGCTATTTTATAAGCTTTTGATAAAGTTTTTCAGGCAGGACTTTCTGGTAATCACCTGTTGATGGGACTGAAGTCATCTGTACATCTGGAAATGCCTTCAGGGCCAACTCCAATAAAAAGTTTTTGCCCTTCGCTGTCTCTAACAGAATGCCATTCTACTCCATAGTTCTCTAGTGTTGACACAATCTGTAAAACTTGATATTCAGCTGAAACTTGGCTGAGACCGTCAAGATCCTTATGTTTTGCAATAATACTGTGGATAAAAATATGAAATAGGTTAATCACAATGTTGATTTTATTTTATAATTTAAATATATTGATTTGCCATTATAAAATCCTAGATTTTATTGTGAGAACTCTAAAAACAGATTTTATACAATCCATAACTCTAAATTTTAATAGAATCAATTTAAAGGTATAAATAACATTGAGGATGGAAAGTTATAATTTTACTGAATGTTCTATTATCAGTTATATTGAGAAAATTAATTTTACTAAATCAAAAGCATAACTTTTTATTTAAACCCTTATTAGGCCCAAGATAAAATTTAATCACTTTGACTATTCTAATCAGCTCAAGGGACAGAGGAAAAAAAGTAAGTTCTCTCACAAATTAAAACCCTTGCATCTAATGAGCTCAGATGCACATTAAAGCAAAAAGAGAGAGAAAGAAACTTACAAGTAATTATTCTTATATACTACTGCTGTATTAAAAGTTTAACAAAAATTACCTGTCCAAAGTAGAAGAAGTAAGCTCTTTCATACAGAATTCTTCGTAGTGATATTTGGCAGTATTCTGATTATAATCACCAAACTTCAACTGGGCAAGCAAAGCACTTAATTCAACAGCACGTTCAGAAGAACACTGTAGATTACCAGCCAGAAGGTCCTCCTCTATGTGCAGGAAAAACATATGCCTAAAACAGGAAAAAATATTTTTGTAATATAGAAATGAAACTTAGCAACATTTAAGAGCTGCTCAAATACTGTAAGAAATATTTCTGCTAATAACTGAAATATATATTGTGAATAAAAATGGAATTACAAGAAACCCCAGAGAAAATTGATGGGAAACATTCTTTTAAAAGTTGCGAGTAAAATAATTGCATTTAGAATAAAATTGGAAGATTAAAACCCAGTAATATATCTAAATTTAATTCCAGTCCAGTAGGCTTGGGAAAAAATGAAATAAAAGAATTTAAAGCAATTAGTAAAAAAAAAATCAGAGCTATTCCCTTATTACAAAAAAAATAGCTAATATTCAAGATTCCTATTAGAAATCTGAGATTTCTTAAAAGGTATTTGGTAAAACACCAAATATACCTCCCTACAACAATTAGCCAAGAAACTGATATATGGTATGCCATATTCTATATAAAAACTCAGGGAATATCTTAGAAAAGAATGTGACATGATACAAACATATTCAACTAAATACAGAAAAATTCCAATATTGCATAATGTGAACATTTTAGGCTGAGAATATAATATTTTAGGAATATAACTCCAAATATACAACTAGCGACATCTCAGAACAACTGATTTGCTCCTATTAAAATTGAAGGTTTTTGAGACCTGCATCTGGACTCACCACTTTTACCTTTTTGAATATGCCCAGTATTTAATGTGAAATACTGAGTGCCTCCTGCTGATTGCCAATCTAATATAAAGAACATTTGTTCTTTATATTCCTTATAGCAACAACTTTTTAGAATAACCATTTAACTTTCTTCCACTCTGAATATTTGGAAGTAGCTTCATTTTATCTCAGTCGAAATAAAGAATTGAATCAGATACAAAAACAGATAAGGCTGGTTTATCGTCCAACAGCATACCAGAGCAAAGGCAAAGGTTTTACAAGCTCCAGTCTTCACTGCTGATTAATCAGGGGAAAGGTTAACTCCGGATGTTCAACTCTGCTGCATGCAGTTAATGATATTCAGCACTTATCTCAGAAAAAAAGCAATAGATTCTACAGCACTTGCATAAACAAACACTTTATCTAGTGCAGTGGTTTGATGTTTGGACTACAAATTACAAATCTTTCATTAGTGCAAATGTCTGATGAAACTATGATTTTAACTGCAGACATCCATTTGAACTAAGTAGCACATCTAGTATAGCTCACTTCAAGTCAGAAAAATTAAGCTCTTCACTAAATGGGAAATCAGTTTGAAGTGACTTTTCTCAAAAATTTTATCCATTCTTTAATTTTTAAAAATTAAATCACCCCAAAAAAGTTATAGCAAACTGCTGTTAAGTTCTTCAAGACAGTGGAACTACAAAAGCAGAACTTTTGCCGGAGGCAACTGCGGCAGACCAATCAGGGACTGACTTTCTTAAGCATCTCCTCTTTCTTCCAGGGAAGCAGCCGCTGATTTGACTGAACAGCCTAGCAGCTATTAACAAGGGTTACTTTCAGTCAATGACCTATAGTTACATTGTTGTTGCTTTTCTGAGCACCAGACTTTCTTCCTTTAAGCCAGAGACTTTTACAATTGCAAAATGAGTCACACCCAGAAATGTTTGGGAGTCAGCTTTCAGACTACAATTCCTTTTGGAACATGTATTGTTTTAAACCTAACTTGTTAGGTTGTTGTTGTTTTTTAACCAAAGATGGATACCCACATAAGAGAGGGGAAAGCAATAGCATATTTATATTTAGCAAATTTTCTGTGTCAATAGTCTATTCCATTTGGTGCTGCCTCAAATCTATTTTCTTCTATCTTTAGATAGGCTAAGAAAAAAATGCTAATAATTGGGGGAAATATATAAATAATAAGCTTCTTTACTTGGAAACTCATTCTTTAGAAATACTCTAGCATTCATAACCTGTTGAAGTAGGCACAAACCCCAACTGATTTATTGACATGACATAAATTTGGATCATCGCGGTATAGATCACAGCATAGAAATCAGTTGATTTTAATTCCAACAGAATCTCAGGTTGGTATAAATCATGCTTTGCAGCTACTCCACAGAAATGTATAGTACTATGAAAGTCTTAGGCCACCTTTAGATTGTTGCTGTAGCAATGGTATAATGACTGTATATAATTATGTATCAGTCTCCTTATCAGAATACAACCAGAAAATACAGGAAATTTGTATGCAGTATTCAAAAAACAGGAAAAGGCAAAAAACAACAACCCCAGTTTCCATAGGCTAAAGTGGCAATTATATAGTGTGACCTCCCCTTACACTTGAGCAACAGTACACACATGGCTCCTGAAAACCCAAATGGAATGGAACACTAAGTACTGTCATTACTACGATCTGTACTTGCCCCTCTATTCCATGACAAAATGACTGCTGTGCAAAAAGCTGTATTATACCAGGTTTGTGCAAGGCATGCTTGGGCATTACACACAGTACAGACACATGTTGTATGAGTGTAATTCATTGGAAGCTTGTTAATAAGGCTAACTTTCAATCACATCAGTCCAGCCAAAATGCCAAAGATCAGAGAATTTGACAGACATAAAATCATACTTTTGCATCAGGAAAGCCACTCTCAAAGGAAACCAACAAATACCTGGACATTCAAGATGTGGTATTCAAGACCAAAAAATAATTATAGATGGTCATTAAACCTTTGCTAAAACAAAGCGGAATTTTTGCACAGTACTGTAATATTTTAAACTATAATTTGGGTTGCACTGTACAGTACAGGTTGCACTATTACAAGGTCATAAGCAAAATATTCAGCTATTATTCTACCACATAAAGTGATAACAGAAGTCTGGGCTCTTCAGGGATGTGGTAATATAGCCAATCTGTCAGCAAAGTTATAATTTTGATTCTGCATAGAGAAGGCAACTGATAGCCTCAATGAACCCTCAAACTGTAAGTAAAGGATTTATGTAAAGAATATTCTTCCATCATACAGGCAGAAAACATCCCAAAATTTTTATAAAACTTTTACAAAAACTACTGGGAAAATAAAGACTGTACGCTGGACGTTTAAGTTCAGACATGTTACAGTTCACAAACCACAAATAAAATAATAGTCTTCCAAATAATTGTTAAAAGTCAATGACAATTTTTTGTGAGTACTTGTAAATCCAGTTTATAGTTATATATTTTTAAGAAAAAACATCTGTTTTCTCTTTGTAGCTTGAAACAGTCATTTGAGTATTACTGTAATATGACACAGATTAAAGGAGGAGTCCTGTAAACTGAAACACGGAGGAAGTTTCCTGTCTTGAACATTTTAAAATGACCTGCAATAACACTGCAAAGAGGTTACTGTCGGGCACTGGAGCCAATACTTTGAATTTCTTTTATTTCTAGAACTCCATAACTAAATGAACCATTGCCAAATCCATACAGGAACACTAATACATAACACCAATATTTTCAATAAGGAGACTAGAGCATTGCCTTTACTGGTGGCTTTTTTCCAGTACAGTGTACACAATAAAAAGCATACCATAAAGCTAAGATCAACTGAAAAACTAAGACACCTTAAGTATTGCTGAAAGTTCAAAGTCATAGTTACTCTATGGAGCCGCAGACTGCAAAATAATAAGCAGAAACTATTTTCAGTGAAGGTTTATTTCTTTTTACCTTGTCTGCTCCTGCAAGATCAGATGTGGCTCCACAAAGAACTTGACCCGTAGTTTCAATCTGTAAGGAGGCAAGCCATCCATCTGTTGGGAAATTCTATTTCTCAAATTCAGCCACAAGTTTTCTCCCTTGCTTCCTGTAAACTGGAGTCCGAAGTAATCAACTTCTATAATCCCCAGTCGCCTGCAAACCTATGATTACAAGTTAAACATCATAAACACTACTGTAATGAGCACTAGTGAAAGATGCTATAAGGTACCCATTTACTAAACAGTTTCCCAATTATTACCAGCTGAGACAATATTTTCGGAAAAATTGAGCTCAGGGGGCTCTTATGGAAGCTAGTGACCTTCCTATCTAAAGCTTTCAAGGGATCAACAAAATTGCAAACATAAAAGCCAAAAATATAACAGACTCCCTAGAGAATAACTTAAAATATGAACCTTTAACCTCAATGGATAGCAATTGCAGCAGCTGGAGCTTCAAACCAGGAGTTTCAACTATACATGGACTCCAATGAGTCAAAATTGGGAGCACTCTAATGCTTTTTCCCCAAAAAAGGTAACTGGACTTTACTTTTGAAAACGTTTCGCTTCTCCTCCAAGAAGCTTCTTCGGTTCTAACTTTCCTTTTCCAAGGAAAAGAACCAAGAAAGTCCAGTTTGCCTTTTGGAAAAGGCACCTCTCCTCTGGGACAGCCAGGACCCGGGATGATTGAGAATCTCCACAGACATCTCTTAATGTTTGCTGATCAGGCGCTCCTGCTTCTTCCTTTACCTCCCTCCCACCCGAT
>JANHFK010003592.1:141709-152854 GCA_036250565.1 Sibynophis collaris | reverse complement strand
TTTTTCTTTCTTTCTTTCTTTCTTTCTTTATTTATATATTTCTTTATATCTCTCTCTCTCTCTCTCTCTCTCTCTCTCTCTCTCTCTCTCTCTCTCTCTCTCTCTCTCTCTCTCTCTCTTTCCAAATAAATCTGGCAAGAGGCAAAAGACTTCCTGCATCATCCCTCATATTTGTTTTGAATAAATCCAGCATTTCTACTGGTGATATGATTGTAAGATAAGCACTTTGAAACCAATTTTTAACAGGCTAATTGGGGGTGGAGGTCTCTGTTATTGACAAAACTCCATTGAACCAGAGAATAGGGCATTGGGGGGGTATTTGCATAATGTGATCACTACAAATAAAAAATTGAAGTAAATTGCATTTTCATGATGATATTTCTAAAATGATGCAAACTACAGTAGAAATTGGGTCCACTATAGATGAAGTCTGTTGCATCAAGATCCACTAAAACAAGGCATCATTTTGAACTGAAAGTTAAAGTTAACTTTCTTATTTCAAAAGGATGGAAACATTTCCCCAAAATTGTTTAAACTAAATCTACTTCAAAACCAAAGGATAAACTTCCCAAACTTGAGAGAAATTTGTAATAAAACAAGGAAACTGTCCCTAGGATCACTCTGATGCTATAACCACTGCAAAGGAACACTATGTCCAAACCTCTGAAGAATTTAAGCTTGGTAAGAATAAAAACAAATAAATTGTGTCTCATGGATACTTCTGAGTAGACTCTAGAGATTTATTACATGTCAAAGACAAAGAACTGAAAGATAAGAGGAAATAGTAGAGGTGGAGAAATTAAAGAAAATGAGAGAAATATTAAAAAAATAATTTCTGGAATAGGGAAAATCTACTGTTTGTTTGCGTATTAGAGGCATGGAAGAAACAACAGAGTAATGATCTTATTTCAGAAAAGCACAGGTGGGCAGCTTTATTACAAGAAATCTAAATAGCCAAAGATCAAACTAGGCAAACAGCCGATTTTGCAAAAAATGAGCTGCTACTCCAAGAATGCTGTTTAGATGACTCAAATGGCAGCTATATTTTTGGCAGGTCAGCATAAATCTGTCAAGTTATCAGGAAGCCACCTGCATTCAGGAGTTAGAGAACCAAGTTGGTATCTCAGAGAAATACTAACAATAGGCGTAGAAAATGTATTTGGATCTCTGGCCAGCACTCATTCATACAGAAGCCACCCCATTGATTTCCTTTAACTCAGAATGGCAGGAACTCAAGGCCTAGAAGTTCATCCTCATCCTCTTAACAGTAGAGACAATAGTCAACATTCTGAGAAGAAGACAGTAAGACAGAGCCCTTCTCAATAAAACTCATTGCATCCCTAATAGGCCAAAATCCTTCAACTGATGGCAGTGATTTATCTCAGTTAGCCACTTCTGACTCTGCCCCATTTAGAGTCAGGAATACCATAATGAACTTATAGACTCTTCCTTCAAAAGAATAGGTGAGAACTGTAGTGAAACATCATGTTAGCAAAAAGAAAAAAAATAGGTTTTTTTAGGAGCATAAAATATGGTGGATTCAAGTCCTGAACCTTATTTAATATGGAGGGGGCGGGGACTTTCCATAGTGACAGTGTTTGGCAATGAGATGTTGGCAATCCTTAACCCTTTTTTGGCGGCACCTTGAATGATAAATTTGTGGAACTCAAAGCTTCCTTGCTTTGACATATAATGAGCTTACTTTAAAGGAGGCTGAGATTATAAACAGTGTAGGCAAACTAGAGATTCTGAATAGTGAATAGAGCAGGGGTGTCAAACTCAATTTCACTGAGGGCCACATCAGGGTTGTGTTTGACTTCGAGGGACCGGGGTGGGCATGGCCAGCTTGACGTCACTCATGTTGGGGGAACCTGTGGTAGCCCAAGGGCTTTGCCAGTCAAAACGGACTCCCAAGCTACGCTTTCAACTGGGACAGCCTCCTGCAACCCTCTGCCAGCAAAAACACAGCATGCAACAGAGCTCCATTTTTGCTGACAGAGGCACTGTTGGTTGATCCTTCACTGTTTCCAGGGCGGCCCCTTAGGCCAGATCTAAGCACCCCATGGGCTGGATCCAGCCCCCAGGCCTTGAGTTTGACACCCCTGGACTAGAGACTAGAGAAATAGTGTAGGCAAAGATTTTTCTTGAATTAAATCTTTTCATACATTTTTGCTTAGATGGTGACTGCCAGTTGCAATTTGGGAGGAGCAGGGATGGGAATGGCAACAAGTTTCCTAAAGTGCTGGAAAGAAGGTTGTATAGATTAAAGTTAGCTGTTAAAAAAACAATAGCCAAATTCTACCGCTACTAACCAGGTTTTTTTGGAACTTGTTCTCTTCAGAACGGCCTTAAGAATCCAATGGTTATTGGATGTACCTTGTTAAAACACACAAGAAGGGCAGCTTTGATATCAATTCCATGAATCTCAGCAGGCAATTGTCCTTTGGAACATCTGGCAAAATTAAACTATTTAAACTGGAATTCAGTTTCAGCTATTTCAACCTGCATCTGATTCAGTGGTGGTATTCAGTCGGTTCTCTCCGGATCACGCTTTCCAGTAGCAGCGACTGCAGGAGGCTCTGCCCACCCACCCAGATGTAACGCTCAGGCGTGACCTAATGCTCATGCACAGAGATGGTGCGAGGGAGCAAAGTGAGCGCTCACATTTGCGAACCGGTAGTGAAGGTAAGTGAATCCCACCTTTGATCTAATTGTTATAAAAAAATTCAAAGCCAAACTAATGCACTACTATACTAAGTATATATGTGTCCATGTGTGTGCAATTTTTTCTTTATTTTTTTTATAATAAGTGTTTACGGTAAGATGTAATTGTTTTACAAATGCCAATTTACACAACCAAACATGCCTTTCTCTTTCTTTTAAATATCTTTTATCCAGTGTCCATTGGATTTGATCTCTTTCCCCTTAAATCAGGGTTGGGGAACTATGGCCCTTTTATGACCTGTGGACCTCAATTCCAAGAATCCTGGGAGTTGAAGTCCACAAGTCATAAAGGGACCATAGTTTCCCACCTCTGCCTTAAATAAATCTTTCTCATTCTTGCTTACAGTAAAAGCTATGAAGAATGAGAGGATTAGAAACTGTTATAGTCTGAGAAGATGATAATGCTAATTAATGTATCAATCATATTCTAGCCAAAGTAGAAGTAGCTGATGGTCTTTCTTGGTGGAAGATACCCCTTGGCTGGAGCTCTACCACGTATAGATTTTTTTCTCTATTGCACTTCAATCCGCAGCTGTGAGCAGCAGTGCTATTTCTAATCCACCCGAGGATTGTAAGAGGTGCAGTCCAAATATACACCAGCATGATGTTAGATTAGAGAAGGTTACTCTAGGGCTACCTGAAATCATAGATGTCAATGGGACTTACTTCTAAGAGGATATAAATATAAATATATATACATGATACTAGAACCACTGGAATTATGAAACACCAGGTTAGATTTTATGATTAACACACTGATAGAAACTGGTAATATAGCTCAATTTAACTGAAACCATGTATTCTGTAAAATGAGCAAGAGCTTTTTTACTTTCCTGCTATAGACACCTACATGTGCTCAGAACATTGATCAAACTTAATTTTTGGAAGGCATGTTTTGACATATTCTGAAGGTACACTCTGTTATTTATATTTTGCTGAACAAGCAATTATCATTAAGCCAGCTGAGTTTTTACTTTTGATACTAGGAAACATTTCCCCCTTAATCTCTGCTATTGAAATGATGCTGGTAAATATTATTTAACACAATAAATACTGGCTTGTTTCCATATTTAACAATTATTTTGTTCATTTGATGGTTGGTTGATAAAATCTACTCTTGGATATGCTGATTTACAAATTAAATTGAAGCAATCATATTTGTAATTGCTTAAATACATGTATTGGAGACCTTTTAAAAAGTATTCCTTCTGAGAAGATTTAAATAATTTTCTGTGTGGCTTGCAATTTTCCTAAACACAAATGTGGAACAACTTGTTCATATTATTCCATATACATCTGACCATGGTGTCTATTTCAAACTAAGCCCATTCAATTCAGCAGGTTCTGACCAGTTCTGGAGAACCGCTAGCAGAACTTTTGAGTAGTTCGGAGAACCGGTAAATACCACCTCTGACTGGCCCCGCCCCATCTATTCTCTGCCTCCCGAGTCCCAGCTGATCGGGAGAAAATGAGGATTTTGCAGTAACTGGAGTGGGGTGGGAATGGAGATTTTATAGTATCCTTTCCCTGGAGTTGGGTGGGAATGGAGATTTTACAGTATCCTTCCCCTGCCACACCCACCAAGCCATGCCATGGAGATTTTATAGTATCCTTTCCCTGGAGTGGGGTGGGAATGGAGATTTTACAGTATCCTTCCCCTGCCACACCCACCAAGCCATGCCAACCAAGCCATGCCATGCTCACCAAGCCACACCCACAGAACCGGTAGTAAAAAAAAATTGAAACCCACCACTGATGGAAACCCCCTATGCAAAGTCACCAAGGCCTAGTCCTACTTAGCTTCCAAACTCAGCCAACCTTTCAACCTTGGTGCCAAGGACTTCAAAGTAGAAAAGCAAAATAAAAAACTGGTTCAGTTAAAGGTCATTTACCTGCTCCTAGAGCCATTTTTTAATCCTATAAATTCCAACTTGAACAAGCATTTCTTCAACAAGAAGAATAGTTTAGGGGCCATCATTTGGGAGAGAAAGCTCTTATTAGGCTGAGAATACCAAGAATTCCCTATTCTTGGCCTCTATACCGAGAGCCAAATCCACCAAGAATGCTTTAGGTGCCCAGTTAATCTTTATGTAGAAAGTGTATTGTATTGGAGAAACAACCACTTAAGTAGGTGGGCCATAAATCATGTGAGGATTTGAAGGCTAATAGCAATACTTTAAATTCATAGTTCATAGATAACTGATGTGACACTCTCAGGACTGGTATTTTTCAGCCAGTGTGCTTAATAATTGAGAAACTGATTCCACATTAATAGAGTAGCAATTATCAGATCAATTTGAAGGTAGACTCACTACACCTTGTGCATATGGGGCCAAAGAAAGTAAAAGAAAAGGGAGGTGAGTAGTAAACAGCTTTTGGGAAGAATAACAAGAGAAGCAAAAGTACAGCTTCAAAACAGGTTGAATTTTCAGGATGGTCTCTTTTATACTTTTTTCAAAATAATGTGTTCAGTTCTATTAAATATATAGATTCAAGTGACAGCATCAAATTAGAGGGTGGTAAGCACAGATATAATAAAAGAAGATTTTGAAATAATAGTTGCTCCTCGTGATATGCTAGTCAAAGAAATATATTTGAAAATTAACTGTGAATCTAACCAAGTGACCTAATGTTTACATTATTTTAATAGCTTATCTTGAAATCATTGGAAATTATCAAGATAAATAAATACATTAATATACATAGAGCAGACCTGACAACTTTTGTAGGATTTTCCCTTTCAGACCACAAAATAGAAAATAGGCAATTCATAGACCAGGTGGAAGAAAATCAATAAGTGAACCAAGACACTGTGAAAAGACTGAAGAAAGGAGACCATCATATTTGAAAGTTTGATTCAGGTGAGATATTCTTTTTATAACAAGTTTACTTTAGTTGCTCTGGAGTTTCAAATAGCTTAGCCATTTCCTTAGGCTCTATGGACATCTGAAATCAATCTGACAAGTGGCTTTGAAATTTTCCTTTTTTAGTGACATAATATCATGTCTCCAGGCAATCTAACACAATTTAGGAATGTGTTTAAACCATCAATGAAATCTAACTATAAATGTACCTGGCGTTTATGTTTTGATGAATCTTGTTGCTGTTCTTCGTAAGTGGAATAAAGAGAACATTTGGGAATTGGTGTGGGGGAAATGGTTTTGTTGCTTAAGTGACAATCTAAGGCCCCATCCACTTGAGATTATTGCCATCCAGAACATTGTGAGGCATTGAAAATAGTGGTAATAAAATGTCATGGTGTTTACTCCAGACAAAACAGTTGTCTAATAAAGACCATTTTTTCCCCTGTAAAGCTGAAGTCAAAGAAATCACCCATTAGCGCAAACTCCTGCTTCACCCCACATCCTGGGTCTTGAGATTTTCCTCTTCCACCAAGTAGCAAGACATCACTACTCCTTGTCGCCTCCTCCTCCATATTTTTGCATACAATCACTGGAAGGGACCTTGGAGGTCTTCTAGTCCAACCCTTGCCCAAGGCAGGGTTCCTTATATCATTCCAGACAAATGGTGTCCAATCTTTTCTTGAAAACCTTCAACAATGGAGCACCCACAACTCTGGGAGGCAAGCTATTCCATTGATTAATTGTTCTCAGTGTCAGAAAATTCCTCTTTATTTCCAGGTAAAATCTCCCTCTGATGAGCTTCCACCCATTGTTTCTTAACCTGCCCTCAGGTGCTACAGAGAATAAATCGGTGCCCTCTTCTCTGTGACAGTCCTTCGGATATTGGAAAACTGTTATTATATCTCTCCTGAACCTTCCATTTATCAGGCTAAATATACCTAGTTCCCTTAGCTGTTCATCACATGATAAGGCTTCCAGACCCCTTATCATCTTATCTCTGCACTGTTTCTAGGCCTCAGCATCTTTTTTGTATCATGGTGACCAAACCTGGATGTAGTATTCCAAATGTAGCCTCACTAATGCAGTATAAAACAGTACTATCACTTCTGGTGATCTTGATGCTATCCCTCTGTTGATGCAGCTTAGAACAGTGTTGGCTTTTTTGGCAGCTGCAGCACAGTGCTGGCTCACACTTAAGTGGTGATCTACCAGGACACCAAGATCCCTCTCACAGTTACTACTGTTGGGCCTGGTACCTCCTATTCTATACTTGTGCAGTTGGTTTTTCTTGCCTAAGTGCAGGACCTTATTTTTCTCAACACTGAACTGCATCTTGTTGGATAAGGCCCAATGCTCAATCTATAAATGTGTTGTATTTTTATTTTGCTAGTATTGCTAGCCAGATTCATGTATTTTGCGATGGACAGTCATATAAATCTAATAAACAAGCAAAGGATCAAATAAACACTCCAAGAGGGAGCATTTCCTCCCCGTATTCCTATATCCTTTGTATTATTTATAAAAAATAAACGGTGAGGGGAGAATGAGGAAGAGGACATGTTGTCAAATCACTGCCATTTTTAGTAGTCTTCCACTGCCCAGCTGGAGAAAGTGCTGATGACTCAAGGAGAAGAAGATTAAAAAACATGCTGTTTCACAATCACGTAAAAACTGCTATTTATAGTTGAGAAGGGCAGCCATATTGGAAGGGCTACTTTCATTCCACAAGACTAGGGCTGACTGGATGTTTCTGTTTATTGTGGCAGAAATACTTTGCATTATCATTAGTGGTATTTTGCTTGTACTTGTGCTTCCTGGGAGGCTGGTAGTTTTGCCATGAGCACTCAAAAGCTCATTTGGAAGACTCAACTAGAATTATGCTCAGGAAAATTACTTCAGCTCTGAAGCTCAAATATTAGGTCTTTCATCTCTGAATCATTCAAAGGTTGTATACTGAGTCAATTATATTCTGCAAAATTACCATTGCTTTCATTTTGAGTTATAGTGTTTTTGGAGCTATTGCTTTTATTGTCTAGACTAATAATATAGTCAGGATTGTCCCACTGGGGTAGGCTATATTTTTCCAGTTCCACTGCTGAGTCTATATTGAAGTAGATTTTGTTTAAGACCCCAAAACAACTCTAAAAAACCCAAACCAAATCAAGGGCAGGGAGAACATCTAAACTTATTGAGTCAGAAAAATGGCCATCCTGCCATCTTGTCAAGCAGTTTCAGTGGTGTAGAAGGACTGGTTTGGTAAACACTATTACTCTTTCTTCCTAATACGTTTCTGGGAATAATATCTGCCTTTAATTTATGGAAACAAATTGTTTCTCCATGATTTGAATTAGATAATGTCTAGTTGCTACCACTACCTCTTTGTCATGTTAAGGATGCCCATCTTTGCTTTGGCCAATCCTTGTTGCAACTGTAGAGGAATTTACATGGCCTTTCAAATCATAGATAGCTTCATGAATTCGCTGATAAATATTCTCCATCCGTTGAGTACAGTGGGAAGAAAGTCACTCCAAATTGTAAGCTACTTGAGCCCTTAAAAGCACCGTCCATATGAGTACTTGGTTCAGATAAATTGGGAGGAAATGGAGGCATATTATGAAAGGTCATTCTATTTTCCTGCCTGCCCGTGCATGTTCTCGCTCGGTAAAGGAGACCAAAATGTTATGCATGGCTTGTGTTTTGTTTCATTCCACATTTCCCAAGACTAAAGGAGACATTTCTCTCTTCTAATATGTAGTGAGATGCCCTAACAGGCACACATCCAATTATAATAATAAGACCATTCATTTCAATGGGGTTTTGCATTTAAAAGAGAAACACTAACCCTGGGGAGAACCTTTTCTGCACACTGCCAATACAGGGCTGTTTTCATTTGCACATTGTGGCAGCATTGCATGCTAACAAGCCACAGGTGTACATTCCAGGAGCCAATGAGAAAGGGAACTCCGGGACGAATGCAAATCATTTTCTCTATATCATGCAAATTAATCTCAAGATGTATTTGTAATTTTTTTCCCCTTTGTACTCAACTTCCTAGGTTTTACTCATGATTTTTAGTCTAAAAATGTCATTGCTTTTATATATGGTTTGAACCAAAGCATAGATCAACCTAGCCTAAAGACTAGTCTAATTTAAACATTTTTATAAATGGTCTGGCAATGGCTCCCCACCCCCATTTCATAATAATTTATTACTGTACTCAGTGAAAATGTATGTAATAAATAAATGGCTTCCTGCATTTCTGTAAACTGATTTGGATCGTCAGTGGAAAAAGTCACCCAAACTTGTAAAATACAAACAAATAGCAAGGTTCTACTGAGAATAATCTTAGACTCGTATTTTTTATAGCAAAACATGTTTGCTGATATTTCACAATGCCTCCTTTAAAATCAAGAAATATACATAGATTCAATTTGATGAGTTTGACATAATAGATGACATCCTGCCTCTGAAGCCTTCCATTGGGTGTCTATTTAAGTGATCTAACCCATTTTTTTCAACCTATTATTATTATATACGTTATTCATTAAACGTGAAACTCAAGTCAACTGAACATTCAAAAATGCATCACAAATACCATTGACTGGTGCTAATGGTTGATACGGGTTGGTGCCAGCGTCCTATGTATCAACCAAGTATCTTCTTAAAATATACGATGTTCCAAGTAGCACAGTTTTTTGTAGTTCCGCTGGTGTTATTGCAGGAAGCTGCAACTTCTTGATGTGTCTTGTAAAATTCTTGGACATGGTACTAAGTGTCCCAATGACAATGGGTATCACTGTTACATGTTTTATCCATAACCGTGTAGTTTCAATGGCCAAGTCGTGATTTTTTCTACCGGTAGTTCTTTTTCTTCAACTCTGGCATTATTATTACCACCACCACCACCATCATCATCATCATCATCATCAAATGTATTTGTCACCTGTCTCATGGTTCAAAGCACTTCTGAGTGCTTACAGTGAAATATACAAATATCCAATGATCATAAATATAGAAACAGAATAAAAATTACAAAAATTAAAACATATTAAAACACAAGGGTTTGGAGATGAGAGGTGGGGTGCCTTCCCTGTTAGTGCACCAACCACCTCCAGCCAACAGCTTCTCCTTCAGGACCTCCTGCCAGCTGGTTCAGCCAGGTTTTAAGACTTTTCTCGAAGGCTAAAGGAAGGAGATGGATCTTACCTCATGTGGCAAGATGTTCCAAAGGGCAGTAGCCATGGCCGAAAAGGCTCTTATATATCTATAAAAACTATAAACTGCTGAATTAACTGCCATTTCTATTTGTTTGTTTGGTGGATCTATTTCCCCACAATGCTCTTGCTATAATAGAAACTGGTACTCTGAAATGGCTTCATGTGCTCCTGGTGGACAAAACCTACCAGAGGAAAGTAGATTGCCTACTAACTCTTGAAACATGGAGACATTTCTAACCCCAAATTTCTTGTTTGAGCATGTTATGTGTAAGATAGAGAACCACTGAGACCTCTTCACTTGAACAAAAAGCTTTGTGCTAGAGGAGATTTTTTCCCCCTCTCTGGCTAAAAAAGTAATAAATTTACTTCTAGGTAAGATATTTTGCCTTGCCTTGCAACTACAATGAAGCTTAACCTGGCACCTGCAAGAGATGGAAGAGACTTTAGTGCATCCACATAGTATCTCTGCAGAAGATTCTTTTGATTATGCAGGGCTACATAATGTGAGTGGGTTCAGAAATGAGCCAAAGTGAAGTAGCAAATCTGCTCTGATTTGTTTTGAGAAGCTAAATGGTTTTGTGGCACTACTAAAATTTTTGAGAGTGCTTTATTCAAATCTTCCTCAAAGCAAATTACCCGTTAAAAAAATCTGCACAGCCTACGTAATCCTTTTCCTTGAGGTCAATATCAAACATTTAGCTCCCGCATAACATATAAAAGGGTCATACACCCTGGGAAGATGTAGGGTAGTTGTGATGCTGTATGAACTCTTGTCAACTTATTGTGATATCTGATTACAGGTAGTCCCAGGAGTGAAATCCAGCAGGTTCTGACAGGTTCTGGAGAACTGGTAGTGGAAATTTTGAGCAGTTCGCAGAACCCGTAGCAGAAATTTTGAGTAGTTCAAAGAACTGGCAAATACCACCTCTGGTTGGCCCCAGAGTGCGGTGGGAATGGAGATTTTGCAGTATCCTTCCCCTGCCATGCCCACCAAGCCACGCCCACCAAGCCAGTACCAGTAGTAAAAAAAATTGGATTTAATCACTGGGTAGTCCTCAATTTATAGCCATCATAAGGTCATAAAATTGGACATGACTCACTAAAAACTGCCTTGCTTAGCAACAGAAATTCTAGTCTCAACTGAGATCATAAATCATGGATTATCTATAGTTATGAGATTTTTTTTTAAGGAGCTGTTACTGTTGTAGGGAGATCAAGTGTCTTTCTGGAAGAATGAAGCACCTGTTCCCATCTCTATTTCATGATTGAAAAGGCTGGGAGGCACTCTGCCTGTTCTAGAAGTATCTCCCGATATGTTGTGTTTTCATGTCTTCATTCAT
>JANHFK010003592.1:40330-51291 GCA_036250565.1 Sibynophis collaris | reverse complement strand
CCGGTTCTCCGAACCAGCCACAGCTTCTCCTACCTACTCGATAGAGCCGGTGCGAACCGGGAGGATTTCACCCCTGTACTACATATTGGAGAGTAATTCTCACTGAACTCAATAGAATTTGCTTTAGCACAGGAATGCTTTCTGAATAAAGGAAATCAGAAGGAGGCTGTTTATTTATTTATTTTATTTGTATCCTGCCTTCATTATTTTTACAAATAACTCAAGGTGGTGAATATATCTAATATTCCTTCCTGCTCTTATTTTCCCCACAACAATAACCCGGTAAGGTGAGGTGAGTGGAGAGAGTGTGACTGGCCAAAATTCACCTAGCTGGCTTTCATGGCTAAAGCTCACCATCTCCCAGTTTCTAGCCTGGTGTCTTAACCACTAGACCAAACTGGCTCTCTATGCAGGTTTCTTGGGCTCAGTTCTACAGCATTCCTCACACTGAGTTCTGCCTTATATTTTCCTTCATGATAGATAATTTTTGGCAATACTGTTTTTGAGCTGAACCTCAACAGACTCAAAATTGCTTATGGGTACAAATAGCACCTCTTTCTAAAGAGATTACTGGATTACTAGAAGGAACTTCTAAAATATACACTTTAACAACCACAACGCTATGAAAATCTAGACCTAATTTGTTTTTACTACATTCACATTTATATAGTCGATGCTGAATCATAGTTTTTGCAGTAATTTTGTACCATGCCTTCTGAAATTCTAATCAGATCAAAAAGAAATCACCAGGCTGTAATTCCATTTTAATCAGTGATAATGATTAAACCATCTCGGAGTGAAGAAGGTTACATATTTTAATTGGATCCAAGCTCACAACATACATATTCTCCTGGTAAATATATACTAAACTAATCCATATGTTGGACCAACAGATCTGGAATATCAAAATACATATCACAGCTTGCAAAGACTGGTTAGTGAGTTCTATTTTACTCATTTACTTACTAGACATAGAAAAATGTAGGATTGATTTTCAAATATATATATGCAGACAGAAAGATACATATGATCTAAGATCTACTTTTAATGGTTTTCTACAATAAACAATCTCAAAATGCAATAATCTTTATCAACACTTTGCTGTCAATAGCAAAGAATCATCAATATTTTCACCCTATACTGAAATGATAGAATGATAGTGCATATTAACTTCCGTTTTCCCCAAGACAAAGGCTATACACAATGTTGCTATTTTCATGGGAAGTATTTGCCTAGCCTTAAGTCATAATGCTCCACTTTGGGCCATTAATTCATGTATATCTAACAAAATCAGGGAGAGTTTGTGACAGCATTTGTAAATTATAAATGACCAGGGAAATCATTACCAGACGACAAGGCTGTCCTGTCATTTCCTGCATTGTTCATAATACATTACGCTGTGACATTTATAAAAATGAAAAACAAATAGAAATCAGATTTAAGTCTAACATAATTAATCATATAAATATTATTGAACTATTTTTAAATTAACTGTTTAAAAATACATAATGTATTTGCTCTTAAAATGCCAGTACTTGGGTTTATGGTTATTCATAAATTAACTATTGAATTAAAGTGGCTTTTTATTTTCAGATTTCAATAATTTCTTTAATGACTCAGAAGCATATGTACCAAGGTCTTTCAGCTGTATTTCCACTACCATCTCTGTTTCATCTAATTTTAGTCTTACCATGAGCCTTTCACATGACAGCTTTTCCACAAAAGCATCACAGGATATACGGCATCTGGATTGACTCTATTAAACATTTTCCTTGCCTTGGAGTTTCCTTAACTTGACCAGCTGTAATAACTTTCAATCATATTTTTCCAACAAAGCTAAGACAAATATCTAAGAATTACCGCATGTCATAATACATGTGGAAATACTATATAGTATATATTGTTTATAACAACAGATTGTTATTGCAGAATCCAGATTAATGCACTAACTAATGATTTAAAGTCGAGAAGTCAGGTGATAGTCGAATGTCTATGGAGATTCTCAGTCATCCAGGTTATGGTTGTCCCAAAGGTGCTTTTTCAAGAGGCAATTGGATTTTCTTGTTTTTCTTTGAAGATGTTTCACTTCTCATTCAAGAAGCTTCTTCAGGTCTGACTGGATGGTGGGGAATGAAAGGGGACTATCAGGTGACAGTCTCATTTTAAAAAATCATATTTTTTTTCATTTCCTAGTTACTCTAGTACTGATCTTTTTAGAATCCCATTAGACACAGTCTCTAGAGACTTTAATACACATTCCCAGTGTTTACAGTGAAATCTTATATGTATATATTCCAAAATAATTTTGTTCAACTCAATATACTCGCAGGGTATATAGAGACTACAGAGAATGAGTGAAGGTAACCTCACCAGCATGAAAGATTTATTATAATTAAAACATTTTTTATCCCACTCTTCTGCCAGAAAGTGTTCCAGAGCGGCTTACATAAGATCAAAAATAAACAAAATAATCTTTGCCTGAAGATCTATAATCTAAATGACACAAACTAAAAATAAATTCATGGGATGCTTAAACAAGTAAAAACAGAGTTCAGGTTAAAAAGCTGAAAGTGGCAACTGTTCTTAAAATATCCACCTTTAATGAAAACAGATGGGGGAGAAAAAGACCAAACTTTTTTTTGCTGTTGTTAAATCTGAATAAGCAGACTGAATCTAATGTAAAAAGAAAAGTTTTACTTGCTTCAGAAATAAAATTAGGCTGATAGATTTAAAACAGTGCAGTTCCCTGGTAGGTCATAGAAGGTCAGACTACAAAGCAACATCCAAAATAAAATAAAATATACTCATTATAGAATGCACATAATAAGTCCTGAAAGCTTCTTTAATTGTACCTCTTTTCACGATAAAGGTAAAGAATCAAGTCTCAATTCAAATCCAACTCCTTAAAAACCACATCAAATGCTGTTTTCTTGGCAGCATTCTAGAAATGGGCTCATTGTTTTTCTCCAAAATACCTTTTCAACTTAACAGTCCATCTATATAGCTCTTGGAATTCCTTGGTACACTCCCATCAAAGTATAAATCAGATCTGATTCTATTCTGTTTTCAGCTAGATACTGCCATCTGCTCTGGATTGGTGATCTCCAAGGTGCTGATCTATGAATTCATCTTTTTTCCATTATCTTAAACTCCTGCTATTTCTATTCCAATATTTTCTCAGTCTTGCCAACCAAATCTTCTCTAAAGGATATCTGAGTTAAGAAAAAAAATAGTCCTCTTCCATGGAACTCAGTGGGATTTATACCTCAGTAAGTGCAAATAAGATTATATTAAGATGACCATATTGATCTGACTCCAAATCTAGAACATATATACCTATTATTTTAAATATATATTGAGAACTCCACTGTGCATCAAGTATTTCCTTGAAGAACTCTGTTTCTAGGATTAAGTCTGTCCACTTACAGCAAACGTTATTTATCATGCATTATAATTATATTATTTAAATTTCCTGATATAATTATTATCCTACTCATCAGGAGATTGTGAGTTATAGTCCCACCTTAAGCATGAAAGCCAGCTGGGTGACTTTGGGCCAGTCACTCTCTCTCAGCCCACAAATCTGCCTTGGGTAAAAAGCCAGCCAGTCAATTCCTGTTGCAACCAACTACACTCAATTGATCTGCGCTTGTGGGAAAATACTAGAAAGGGAAATAAATGATTATCATGCCCACATAACTGCAGCGGTAAAAATATCTGAGTTAAAGTGCCAACTAATTGGTCATAAAAGGTCAGATCGATAATTTCATGTGGAAAAGTTTGGAAGTAATTACTCTAAGCACCAGATAATCAGGTTATCATCTTCGTGTAAATTATGTAATGAAAGCTGAGCATGATAAACCTGCCTTTAAATTCAGTTTCATTGATTAATTTTATTTACTTATATATTTATTTATTATTTTGCTGGTCACATATTGAATAAACATTACTGGTACTGAGTTGAAGAAGCTTCTTGAACGAGAAGCAAAACATCTTCAAAGAATAACAAGAAAGTCCAGTTGCCTCTTGAAAGAGTGCCTTTGGGATTACTGGTACTGTTTCTTACTTAATAATGAATGTGAGATTGAATATTTTTTTCCACAAGAGGTGCATTTTCTGCGGCAACTGAGTTTTGCAACCCTATGCATAGATTAGCAGTACTGCAATTTGCTCGCCAGAAAAAGTATTAAGCCTATTAGAAATCACACATATGTTTATTTATTTAATATACACACAAGAAAATTCATTGTACTTTCAAATATGAAATTATTATTCAGGTATGGACATCACTCTAAGGACATTCCCATTGCACATTGTGCTAGATTCTATACATGTAGCTTCTTCCAAATGGAGAAGCAAGACGTCTCTTAGCTTATATATAAACAGAAGGCATTTTTAATACCGTACCAGCTTGGCTTCTCAAAAGGGAATAAAGTGTCTGTTTGTTAGAGTTTGTGTTATTCATATTATAATATTGCACTCTAGGGGTTTGTATATGTGTGTGTGTGTTTCTTTTGTATATGCTTGCTTGTGTGAATGTGCAGGGGAGGGGTTTAGGGTGGGAATTTGGATTTTTTTAAAAAAAAAACCCTAAGGTTTAATCCAATATCCATATACTGTACTTGGGAGCAACTACTGTTTTACTCAATGGAACAATATCTGAGAAAACTTGTATTAGGATTATGCTTTAAAGAAAATTATTAGATTACTCTGTATAGCAGTTGTAAGAGTAAGAGGCTCATAAGAGTTTAAAATGCATGCAATCTGTTCACTGACACTTTTTATGGTTTCTGCGATGCCTCTCTTTATAGAACCGTGTTATTTTCAAATTACTGTTCAATCGGCAGTATTTGTCTGTCTTGCTCCAAACCCACTACTGTTTCCATTTCTCCTTCTTCTCCTATTTGTTGCCTCTGAGACCGAACAGGTTTTAGGGTGCTTCATTATCATTGCACAATCTGAGTATTTTTCCATGAAAATTATTTGCAGTACAAAAGGGGGAATTGTCTGATGATTTGTGATTTGAGCATAAATCAACAGTGTTGTACAAGATTATTTCTTGGGGATGGGGTTTTACCATTAGGAAACAGTCACTATTCATATTCTTAAGTCCCTAAAACACACACACACACACAGATGCAAATGCAAAGGAAAAAATACACAGCAGAATCAGCAGGTAAAATCATGCGAGGCTAATTAAAAACATAAAACGCCGATCAGAGTTGCTTTGTGAAAATCTTCTGCCATTCCAGCCAAATGAAAGTTAGGTGAACCAATTAGCACCTGAGTCACGTCTAGCTATTTCATTATCCATGTCCTGCCGCACGATAGCCTACTGAATACTGTTTTAAAGCTCTGCCGTGACAGCAGCAGGTTGAATATAATGAACAGTGTTAAAAAATGGAGACGCACTAGACAAAGCTGAGGAAGAAGAAATTGCCTGGAAAAACTGACTGGCTGTAATTATTGAATGCCAGTCCTTCTTTTCGGCTGGCTTTGAAACAAAGAGATCTGCCTTCAGCAAATTACATTTTTCTTAACCAACATGAAAGGAGGAGGAGATGCAAATATTAGTAATACATAGTGCTAACCAAAATCACTGTCTGCTTTTATTTTATTTTTCTTTTAAGGTTGGAAGTCAGAAATATTTACACAGCCATGCTATATATTCACAAGAGATTGCATTTTTTAAGGCTGAAATCTACTGTGATGGCATTTTTCGGACAAGAAGGATTTTATCCCAGGCCTGTGTTACTTGTTGATTTATTTATCAGCCAGATTTATATCCCTCCTTATCTCAGCAGCTTAAGGCATCATCCATAGTTGCAATGACCACATCTCCTTTATTTTAAAAGACAGTGCTTTATTTCAGAAAGCTGTCCTTTAGATTTATTTAACTTAATTATATTATTGGCTTTTCTCTAGAACCTTTCTTTGTAAAGCAAAGTTACAAACTTTATAGATATAGATATATATGTGTGTGTATGTATGCACACACACATGTACAGTCGTACTCATCGTTAATTGGTTCCAGGAGGTATGAAGAAGACTAAAAACAATGGATTTTTTCCATAATAAATAATGTAGCGAGTCACAAGGCAGACAACACAGATAGTCCTCAACTCACAACAGCTCATTTAGTGACCGTTCAAAGTTACAATGGCACTGAAAAAAGTGACCTATGACCGTTCTTCATACTTACGACCATTGCAGCATCCCTTTGGCCACACCATCAGAATTTGAATGCTTTGCAACCAGTTCATAATTTATGACAGTTGCAGTATCCAAGGGGGTCAAATTTGTGACCTTTGACAAGCAAAGTCAACAGGGGAGCCAGATTCACTTAACGACAGTGTTATACTAACTTAATAACTGTAACAATTCACTTAACAACCGCAGTAAGAAAGATCTTAAAAATGGGGCAAAACCCACCTAAGAAATGTTTTACTTAGCAACATAAATTTTGGGCTCAATTGCGGTTGTAAGTGGAGGATTACCTGTACTGACAAGTTCTAGCTTGTACGTTGAATACCAAGCAAATGATGAATACCTGGACAAACTTTTCACATCAAAATGCATTAATGTGAGTTTTCAAAGCAGTTGAATACCAAGGTACCACTGTATGTATGTATGTACCGTGTTCCCCCCAAAATAAGACCCTGTCTTATATCTTTTTTGCCACCAAAAAGGGCACCAGGTCTTATTTTCGGGGGGATGTCGTCCACTGACTCACCTCACTTGTGTGTATTGCCCCCCGGCCTATCAGAGGCCTTCAGGAACTTTTTTGTCCAGCAAGGCCAGCTAGAGAGGCCTTCAGGAAAGGCCTCTTCAGCTGATAACAGAGCTCTAAATCATCCGTAGCTCTGTTATCAGCTAGAGAGGCCTTCAGGAAAGCTTTGCCAGTTGCAGCAAAAGAAATGGGTGTGCATGGCCTGGCTGCAACTATCCAAAGGTAAGTAATAGAGCAGTTCCACCATCACCATCCTATCTTAATTTTTACCTGTGCATCCAGTAGTGGGTGGGGTCTTAATTAGGGTTTATTTTGGGGGTAGGGATTATATTGGGCGCATGTGTAAAAATCAAGCTAGCACTTACTTTCTGAGTAGGTTGTATTTTCGGGGAAACGTATGTATGTATGTATGTATGTATGTATGTATGTATGTATGTATGTATGTATGTATGTAAATCTCTTTCATATTTGCTCCCTTTTCAGGCTGATCTTTATTTTTTTCCCCAAGAAAATATTGTATCCATGGTGCCCTTTCCTACAGAAGTTACCAAGCAGAGCCAATCTTTAACCTCGGATGTAGGATCAAACAAGGATCCTGTAGGAAGTCAAGGAACTGCATGCTGGGTGGGATTGCTACAGCTGCTGTTGTTACTGTTGTTATTTCATCCAGAGGCTTCCAACTGTTTTCTTACTTCTTATCAGAGAAATAAGCTCAATCTGGATATTTTTCTCCCAACAGTTTGTCTTTCACAAAGCTAGGTTGCCTATTGTGTTAGCAGTATGGATAGAAGGGCAACCTACATGTCATTGCCATTGCTAATGTTGGTTTCACCTATCAGAGTTAGACAAGCTGTTTACCTCCCTTCCTTCAGTGAAGCAGCTTTCTACATTATGTTGCAATGAAACAATGGAAGGAAGAATGAAAAGCAGTTAAGTGTTATAGCATACTGAACCACTCATCCTCTCTCTTCAGGGACTTTTAATTTCTCCCTGATATTATAATGTCTTTATTCCAGTTCTGGTGCCCCCTGTGATGTCTTCCAAGTTAACTATGCTTACATACATAACTGAGGTGCAATATTTCAGATAATTCCTAAAAGAATTTGGATTTTCTGTGTCCCTCTGCTGCCATCTGGTGTTCTTTTAGATTTATGCAGTCCAGCTCTAGACGTTTCATCTAAGACCTGGCATCAGGTTTGTCATATCTCTGGGTGTTTCTCAATGAGTCCCAGGATCACACTAGATTATCACGAAATAAAGACCATTCAGGGGCTACAGACTCATGCCAGAAACAATGAATCATCCAAGCAAAAAGGTTATAATTCTCACTAGCCACTTGTAGCTAGAATAGTGTTGTGCAGCTGTAGTTGCTCAGAATGTATGCCTACATTCACAATGCATGGGAACAGAAAGAAAGTACTGATTTTTAAATCATTAAAGCAGATGCTTCTTTTATAAAGCTCGCATAGCTACACATTATTTCTCTGCCTGTCCCAATGGAAGTGTCTCTTTACACATATGCACACAACCTAGAACAGCATTCAAAAGGACATAGGGCTTTTAACATTTGAAGAGAGTGTCTTTTAAGTGCTCACATGCTATGCAAATCATTTCTTTCAAGTGCTTTACTATCTTAATATCTTCCTTTCTTTCTCGTTTATTTTATTTACATTGTAAAGGTTATGTTAGGACTATAAATACTTTGAAAATGATTCAAAAAAAGAGTCTTGGAACACAGAGTGGGACAGCAATTTATTAAAGAAATTTATTAAAGGAATTCATCTTTTTCTAAATAAGTCTGAAAACAGATGTTGCTACTTTAATGAGATCACTAATTCAAGTAAGGGATATTTAAAGCAGTAGCATTCTTTTTTCAGGCTGAAACAGAAGCTTGGAAAAGGTCAGGTGGGATCTTTGAATTGATGTTAGACACCTAGAGCCATTAATTTGAGATTGGTAGCCATATAAATGGGTGGGTGGGTGGAACGAACATAGATAGATGGACAGATAGATACAAATGTTCTGCTGATGCAAGATCTGAATCATTCCTACCAACTTTTTAAAAGTATGTCAAAGCAGTATAATATTAAGCTAATGCTGGTCAAAGTATTGACCAAATGCCAGTTTTGCATATATATATTGTAGTTTATTTATACATGCTATTTATAAGTGGCCTGACTCCAAATTAATCTGGGCATCTTACAAGTTTAAAAAAGTCACAAACACTAAAAGGAATGACAAACAGATCGAGAAATAACATGTAACCTTTAATAGCTTGCTGAATGTCATCAGGGTGGGAGCCATCCTGATCTCTGGAAAGATATCATTCCAGAAATAGATGCCATGATGGAGAAGGCAAGCTTCCTAGCTCCATGAGATGCTCCTTTTGCTTAAGGGACAAAACACACTGTGCCTGATCACACTGGAAGGCAGAAACAATGGGAGACAGGGAGATCAACCTAGGGCTCTATAAGTAAAACAAAAGCAATCTGACTTGCATCTAGAAGTCAAGTGATAATGAAGCTCTCAAAACAGTGGGATCACATGGGCATAATAGGCATCCCCAACAGTGCCCTGTAGACGTTGTGGCTTCAAGGTGATCTTCAAAGGCAGCTCCATGAACAACGCACTACAGTAATCTATCCATCAGTGAATATAGCCATTGCTAAAAATTCTGAAAGGTGAAAATCCACATATCTTAACATTGCTGAGGTTGGGAAACCGTGTTTTAATAGATTTCTTTAAAACATGGAGAGAGCATCACAAGCATGTTGAAGGAATGGTCTCAAGAGAGGAGATAGGAGGCTCAGGAGTCTAGGTAAACAATTCAACCTTGCTGCCATCCTAAACTTACCAGAGTGAAGTACCATTCCTTACTATTCCAGATGTTTTTGACTAAACACATGCTTCCCTCTTTTAACAGAGAATGTGGGAGAAGGGAAGAGAAGAGAAGAGACAGATGTATTGATGACAATTTGCTTCTGAATCAGCTCAAAATGTTGCGTTTAAAGACCTAAATAGCCTTTGTCAGGGCATCTGATCTCTGTATTCTCTCTCCAATGAAAGTAGCTCTTCAGAAAACAGATTCTGAGCTGATAGCAGCAGAGTAATGCCTCCTTGAGCACAAACCATAAATGAAGAATTTCCATGACACCTTAGAAAAAGGAACCAGTTGAAAACCTTCAGTGTGTTTAAAAATAAGAAGCTAAAAACAACAATAGGTAAGAAGATAGAGTGCCCTATCTTTGTCTGGAAGAAGATAGGGCATTCTTTGAGTCACATCATTATGAAGGTACAGGACTACAACCTTCACGGGACAAATCTTTCCTTTCATCCTTCCCGAGCACCTTTGCTCTATCACAGACACTTAATCAAAGCTTGAGAACTCACTTGAGGAGACAGCTAAAGTCTGCCACAATTCATAACTTTCTGGACAACTAAAATAGCCAACATCACTTTTATTTTTAAATGCTAGTGCCAAGAAAAACTGCCACATTTTTCCCTCAGTGGTGTTTTTTTTTCTGTAAAGAAACTGAACTGTGCTGATATTCAGTCAGAGTAGTTTTCCTTCTGATATATTATTACCTCAGAATAAAGTGATGCAGTGTCTAGGGATAATAATAATAATTTATTAAACTTGCATGCTGCCTGACTTTCAATACAAAGTAAATCCAAATTATTTAAAAAGTAACTGATTTGTGTCTCCTTAACTAAAAATACTGAGATAACTTTTGTCATTTTAGACAAGATGGTAATACATAGAAAAGCCTATAACATATAACATAAAATAAAATAAACACCATGTAAATTTTTAAATGACTTTATAGTTATTTGCAAGCTAATTAGTGCTTTTTCCTCTGAATATTCTGAAGCATATTAAATCATATTGATTAACAGATTAGTTCACCAAGACAATTACACAAAGTCTTATGTTTATTTTGCTGTTTTACTCAGTATATCAAGTATATTAAAATTCATATAAAGTAAGTTAGATGAACTAATTATTTCACTTTCTTGGATACAAATATGTATTTAAAAATAGTTATTGTGCACTGTATAGATTCTTACAACTATATTTAAAAGTCAGGTTTATCTTGCGCAGCAAACTATGAAAAACATCATGGTTCCTTGATAGCTAACAAATTAATTAAGGCATAAAGATTTAGGACTGTAAGGCAAAGAGGAGAATTTGACTGATCTAACTAAAAAATTGAAAAATCGTCATCATACA